>VDFB02157318.1:0-99056 GCA_007258455.2 Sequoia sempervirens | reverse complement strand
AAAGCAAAGCCAAAATACTTTTGCAAACTAGAACACCTCTTTTAATCAATTTTCTCAATATCCTCAACATCTTTATCAATACCACAATCATAATCAGAATAATGCAACAAATCAAAACAAAAATATCTCTCAACCACTACACAACTAACACCAATGAAAAGAAAATCTTGTTGACATCAATGACAACACCTTCATACTTGCAACAACATGAAAAGGGTGAACATGATGACACAAGAGTTTACACCAAACACTCTCTAAGAAAGCATCAATTGAATTATAAGGGAGATCATGTAAATGATGCAAATGATGTTGAATTATGTATGAAACACTTTGCATGTGATGTTGACACATCTTTAGGGAGGAACCAATGTCCAAATAGAATATTTTGAGAGATATCATGTATGTAATTTATTGTTTGAAAAAAGTTTCACTTGTTTATAAAAAATAAGTTTAAGAACTCTATTTTATTTTATTTTGAATTATATATAATTTGTAGTCGTGGATAGAAGAATAATGCATGAATGCAAGAGGATAGAGAAAACAATATCTTTGCACTATGTGATGAGTATAGATAGTCACACATGGAAATTGTGTACTAGGGATTACTCTTGTTTTTGTTATGACTACATTTTGTTAGATTATGATAACTGCAACAACCAACAACTCCCGAATAGTAAAATATTGATGTGGTACATGAATGAGTGAGCTATCTAGGAATGAATATTTTGCTTAGTTCACTAACAATTCTATTATCTTGTTCATTGTTATCTCTTAAACTTTGCACTGACTGAGTTATGAAACTCAATAAGCTAGAGAAAACATGGGATCATTTCAAGGTTGTGGTTCACCTAAAGTTGAAATGAACCTCCAGATAAGGCTGGCTTCCTAGCTGGTTATAACTACTTTACTAATTCTTTTTGAGGGAAAAGGAATAAAGACTACTATCAATGAATAAAACTGTAAGTATGAAATGAAGTGATACACCAAATTTAAAGGGAGACAATGAAACCCCGTTCTACACTTATTTCTAATTTGGTATAAATTCAATTTACACAACTTGTTACTGCAATGTTCATGCATAAATATTTCACTCAAAAGGTCAAATATTTTAACTTGTAGAAGGAAGAAAAATTCACACTAAGCAAGTGATTGTATTTAACTAACACAATTAGCAACCTGAATGAACATGCTAATTACAGAAAAAGGTATAAGGCATGAGACAAAACTAAAATGAAGCTAAAATGTTTACAAAATAGTTTGATCAATCATAAAACATACTCTAAATTGTAAGAACAAGATGGTGAGGAATCAAAACTAGAAAATGATCAAGGTAAATTGTATTTAATATCTCCATGACTTACAAAAGGATGCAAGAACTATGCCAAAGGACTGTAGAAGTCACTCCAAGCTAAAATCTACATAATCAAGAACTTACTTACAAAAATGAGTAGTCAAAAAACTAAGTACATGAGCTCCACAAAACAAGGAAAGAACAACCTCCTTGGGTCGGATGCAACCTCCATGACTAAAATCTAGCCACTAGATACACTCTAAATGAGCTCAAAAAGGTTGAAATAGTCAAGCTTGACTATGTCAAACATGATGACAATACAAAAAACCCTCCAAAAACTTATAAAAGTAATTGAAAAGCAATTAAATGCTCCTAAATGTCTTCCACATGTTGGCAAACTGAAACCAACCTCCCCGTATTCTCTCCATGACTTAGCCATATGAGCACATGCCCCTATTTTTTCTCCTATAGCTCTTATCAAGCATATCTCCTCTTCCAATGTCATATGTTAGAAAGATTTCAATAACTTACTATTGAGCACATGTTCCATCTCTTTGCATTTAAAAATAATGCTTAAATTAAATGATTTATAAATTATCATTTAAATTCAATCATTTTACAATATAAAATAATGCAAAATAAAACTTTCTACCTCCAACGCAAGAATAAAAATGAAATGGTCAAGATGACCATACACTTGTAAAGTGGATTCTTTCCTAAGTCATGAGACTTGGTCTTTATGGCACTACAAAAGGGGAAAGTGGTGCTTACCACAAATTATATTTTAAATGAAGGCCTTTAAAATTCCTAAAGCATGAATCTCTACTCACACTTACGGGAAACACTTTAATTGGAACTTGTTTTTGTGAAAATAAAATGAAAAAATGCCATACCATCAACACCATTAGTGTTAACAACCCTAAATCAAAATAATGCATTTTCCTTTACTCATTTTGTGAGAAACTTCTCAAAGAAGCTATGCTGCCAATGAGGAGGGTTTCTGAATATTGCTAAAATGGGCCCTCTATGGCCGTGGTTTTATGTGATCTCTCACCCATTCTATTTTTTTTTTGTGACTCCACATCTGCTTGGTTGTGCCATGTGATGAGGGTTTCCTGAAGCAGATTCACGGTGAATCTTTTGCAATACAGAGAGATTTCTATATTATTTGCTAGCCGAATGGCTTCCAGAAGCTTTGGTAAGCTTTTATCCATTGCTTTCATTTCATTTTTTGCAGAGATTTGTTGCTTAAGCTGAATCTTTTGTAAATTTCTAGATAGGTCAACTTTTAAAACGCTTTGTCCTCACTATATTCTTTCATTTTGGTATTTGAAGCAGAAGTTTGAGCCCCATGATTCTGTTTTTTTTTTTTTATACAGGTTGTAGCTCTATTACTCATGGTTATTTATCATTGTTCTTTACCTTGAAACCCCTTCTGAAAAGATAAAGGTTCAAACTCTGTAAAATACATATATTTTGATGGTCATGGAGAAGCATAATGTATTTTGGAAAAAATTCTATAGGGCTTTGCAATTCTTATTCTATAGTATTATTGATTTCTAAAACAAAGTGGTTGTAGCTTCTATTACTCATGGTTGAGGATCGACCTTTGTTTTGATCAACTTTCAAGCTGTGGATTTTAATCAAAATATTTGGGTATTTTGGGTTTTGACAAACATGTGCCTTCACTATTTTGCTTTCTATAACATCTTTCTTTTCAGAAAAAATGATCATGGCCGCCTCACTTTTAGAATTTATTGGGCTCCTCCATTTTAGATGATTGATCACCTAGATAAATGGATAATTATTTGATTCGCAAACTGGTGTTTTCCCTTATTGTCAAGCACTTGTGTCTAAAAAGCTTGAAACAACTAATTCTTTGAATTCCTTAAGAGCAAACCATGTAACTGTAGCTGCATTATTTTCTGCTTACTTCTTATTATTGGCAACTTTGCGTTCAAATTTCATCCCCATTAAACATCATGGTGCTTGCTAATAAAGCTTGGATTACCACTTTATTTGTCCCAGAAAGGATGATATTCCAGATTCTTGATGAGCTCTTCTTTTGTAAAAACTGTGCTTTCCATGTAAAGACTGTGACAGTCCCTAAACTTTGGCTTTGACTATTATAAAAGATTTGCTACACAGAAATGTAATGTTTCTTTAAAATGCTATCTATAGGTATTATATCATTTCCTTTACCATTTATTTTCATTTGGTGGTCAAAAAATCCTCTAATATGCAAACCTTAAACTTTCTTATCCATTAGAATTTATAAGGTAAATGTTCCTATATAACCTTTCATTATCCTTTAGCTTGTTGTTGTCCAATCCATAAGAAACCAAATGAATACATTGCTTTTAAGCTATTCCTCTTTTGTATCCATGATCCTTCCCAGGCTATTTCTATGTTTGATGTTCATTTGGAAAGAAACTACATACTTTCTAGCGCATTATGTTGACAACATGTATATGCCGATGAATTTGTTTTAGAGGACATATTTTTAATGCACATTACTATTTGTTCTTCTCAATATTGTCTCTATATACATATCTATGATTGCCATGATAAAAGACTGCACTATGAACAAAATAATTAAGATAGTCATAAGACTATCAGGACTACCCCTTGATGACTCAAATGTAGTATCCTACAGTTCTTGAAAGAAAAGATTTTAATGACTCTTGATAGACAATGCATTTCAGTAATTAATTGCATCAATGTGTTTATGTTGTCTTTAAAGCTGAAAAATGTTGGGCATTATATGGAACTACCCCTATAGCTTGCATTGCACAAATCATCTCTCTCCATTATCTTGCTCTATGATTGTATGGTTTTGAATAACCATTTTACCAGCTACAACACTCTGTGATCAAAGATGTAGAGTTCTCTTGTAGGCAAGGTCATAATGACATCTTATGTTGTATCAATAAGCTTTTCTCATAAAAACAATTTTCCCTATCACACTTTGACTATACTATGCATTAGTCAACACCATAGCCTCTTTGGATGACTATCACTGTATATTGTACTTTCGGTTTACATCTCAAAACTTGTTGTTAATAAGATCTGTGACATGGTAATTTGTTTGAATGCACCAAGTACCTAAAATATTGTGCATATGAGTTGGGCTCAACCCTTGTGGGAGCCACATTTTCCACCACTCATTTTGAATTAGAACATGATTGCACCTATAGCTGCACATGAAACAAACAAGTTAGACAAAAAAATGTATATATTTCAAGTGTATGGCTTCACTGCTTTTCTCTGGGACATTTGAAATGTACACAAGACTTGTTTAATGCAGATCAAGGTTAATTTGTACATGAATGGGTAAGTAATCATGTATGGTGTGCAATCTTTTATTGCTTAGAGTGTTTCTCTAATACATTGCTTTGGTTTAATGCAGGAAATAGGAGTCTCAGGGAGCTAGGAAGACTAGGACAACTCAGACGGAAACTAGACAAGAAGATTCGACAAAAACCAATCATTCTCAGGCAATGATTGGTTACTCTCCTTACATGATATTCTTTTATATTCATTTACTTATTCATGTACATATTAATTTTGATTTGCATTGAATAAGCTATTAATAGTTAAACTCATGGCTTGTGTGAGTTAAATGAATATTTCATTGAATAAAATAAATTTTTCATAAGAAAATTTGTAAAATCTTCTTATGTTTCATGCATCTATATAAATGTGATGATCTGTAGTTGTAGTCTCTCAAGTTATTTCATTTGTATATATGAATGCGATGTAAGGGGAATAGCAAATGTACCATTTTCTTTCTTCTTTCTATCAATGGGCTCTACCTGATTGAGCCATGGGTGAAAATCCAGGTAACAGTCATAATTGAAAGTATTTTCAAAGTTAATATACATTTGAGCAATTAAGAACAATAATTATACACCTTAGAGATATAAAATTTGGGTGTGATATGTATTTTTTCTTGTTTCATTAACATGTATGGTTGATCTATATATTTACCTAACCTACTCTACATATAAATGATTGTGATAAATTATTACATATCTTTCTCAATACATGATGATAATATGAGCCTTAGTTTTCATAAAGTTGAAATACACGTGTGATGATAATGATGGTTTTATGGTTGCCTCTTTACATGTAAAATCATATTCTATTTCTATTTGAATTATATTAGATGATGCTATGTTATATTGATTAGTGATTTTATATTAAAATGATCAAGTGGTAGAGTAAGTTACAATGGTTGGATGTATACAAATGATTGTGATAAATTATACTACACCTTTACACATGATGATAATACATGAGCCTTAGTGAATAACTTTTATGTGATGATTATGATGGTTTTATGGATGTCAAGCTTTACATGTAATTTATCATATTCTATTTCTTTTTAAATTATATTAAAGATAATGTTATGTTATTGATTAGTTCAATTTTATATTAGAATAAAGTGGTAGATCTTTACAACATGGTTGGACACATCTTGTAAATTCCTTATATTTAAATTTATTGAGTTTAGTTTATGTTGTTATTATTTATTTTTATATACTAGTCCTAGTTCACATAATAATACTTATGGACTTAAATCTATTCTCATGATTTATTTTTCAATCCTAATCCATCTTCTACTAATATAGATTATTTCTCTCCTATTCCTACCTCTCTTGTGAACCATAATTCACAACATGGTTATAATCTTGTGGGGTGCACGTGCATTAAATATTAGCAAGAGGCCAAGAAATTACATTACCATGATTTACTCGATTAAATTACCTCCCATTCCTTAAAATTAATATCTAAACAACCTAAGGATTTTGATATCAATCATCAATTACAAAGAACTCAAACTAAGATATATCACTTTGGTACCTTTTTTATGTATGTTAGGTCTTTTTATAGATATATATCATGAAAAAATTCTTAGACAAATCCAAATTGGTTATAAATTACTCCACAACATAAATAGTAATATATTTGAAATTGATTGTATTAACCATAAGGAACTTTGAACACAATATCATTTGATGATGATGATGAGATCCTAGTTGAGAAGATCCTTAAACAAGAAATACCTTTACACACATTTTTGTGAAATACAATTAATTACATATTAAATGATCTCAAGATTGATAATGGATTTAGTAATAAATATATAAAACCATTGGATCTCATTAGTAGAATATTTCACAACATGGGTAGAGGATTTCAAGCACAGATTATTTGTGGTTCAAATTAGTTTAGGAAAATTTTAAGAAAAATTTCTATCATTTTTTCTCTTACTTATTTACATTTTTGTTATTTGTGGCCCTATTTTCCATATATTACATGTAGATGAGAGTTTATATTACTTGTAACTTATAAATTGAATGAAAATATACACATTTACATGTAGATCTATTTAACCAAATCATATATTAACCAAATTTCATAGTGCATATCATGTACATATATGTAGTTATCACTCATTTCAAAACATAAGTTCATAAACATGAACATAAACATAAATTATGTTCATGAGGGATACATGATATCTTAAATTTACATATATAAAAACATACATATACATATCTAAAACATAAGAATTCATAAACACAAATTTCATCTATGATATATATGTCAAACATAAATGTACATGTGCACATACATCAATAGATCTAAAACATAAACATAAACTCAAATGTTTGGAGTTGATATAAATATTTCTAGAGTAGATATGAAATATAAGTTCATAAACATAACATATCAAAATGCACACATATATTGTAGGTCTCAAACATAACATGTACACGTTCTCGAGAATATATACATAAAACAATAAACACGCATGTAAACTTGTGCCTCAGCTAGTCTTCAGGTCATCATGTGGGCTCCTAGTCGAGCAACCATTTAAGCATGAATCTTGCTCTAATAAATTTGTTCAACCCTATATATATAAAAGTGTAATTATTAAAAAAATTATTATATTATATATATGCACACACACACACATGAAAAAGTGAACATGTGCATACATATGTTAACTTAGATGAAAATTAAAGCTCATATGTCCATTCACATGGTCAGGTGAAGAATGTGTGCATACATGCTCTATACTCAAACTAGGAGTAACATGTGCTACCTCCACTTAGACACATATGCATGAATACATTAAAAAAATTAATTTCGAGTTATATAATTTATATAAATGTGGTTTACAGTTCCAAAAGAGTTACAAGTACATTCAAATTTATTTAAAACTTAAAAAAAATATATACATATACCTAAATCATCTTTGCATCTTGAATGCCGCCTTCTGCAATCATAGATTTTAACTAAACCCTTAGCAATAAGTTCTTTCTCAATGGTGGCACCTTTTTCAATGGTTTCATCAAACATATAAGCACAATGAATATGCAAATAAAGGGACATCTTCACATGTAAATTTTCAACAAAGATATTAATGAATGTCTTTTTGGGTAAGTGACAAAAGAGGTGGCTAGCTTAGGCTCGTCACACTTACAAATATCTTGCAAAAATTTCCCCATAACATTTTTTATAAGCACATACATCAATCATTTTGACCTCATGTTCAATATTATAGGAGAAATGTGCCATGAACCTTTCAGATAAATTCACAAAGGTAGAGATTGACTCTTGAGGGAGGTGCAAGAACCACTCTAATTCTTTTCCACCCAGGCTTCAAAGAACGAACAAAGGAGATAGTTATCATTATATGCCACCTCTTAGTAAGTCATATAAAATTCCTTAAAATGATGACGTGGGTCAACTTTCCATTTATATTTTTCAAATTTTGGGATCTCAAAATGTTTAAGGAAAGGTGTGGTGGCAATGGTGTGATCAAAAGGATATAGGCATAACTCCTTGAATTTAAAGGACTACTTTGTGTTTCTTGCTTGCAAGTTCTTAAGGGAAGATTTCATGTCCTCCCATTATTTATCAGGCATTGTGGATGAAGGAGGACCTGACACATTAGGATTAGGTTGGTTGGTGTATGGACTATGTGGGGGTGGAAAATTATGAGATTGATCAAGAGGTGGATGAGCATATGATGATTTTTGTTGAGTGTTGAATATGGTGGTTGTTGAGATGATGGAAATGAATAGATGTATTATTAAAATTGATTATCATTCAATTTTTATTATGGAGGATGGGAATATGATAGCGGTTGTCATTGGTAATGAGGGGAATGTTGTAGTGCATTCCCATAAGATTTCATAGGGGGTTGTGATGGATAAGATTGGTAATTATGAGATGTACTTGGTGGTTGATGAAGTTGTTGAGATGGGCATGAGTGTGATGGATGTTGGAGTGGATTGGTTTGAGGTGGTTGAGGATTTGTGTTTGATGATTGTTGAGTTTGATATGATGAGTGTTGGGGTGGTTGAGGTGGATATAATTGAGGTATAGGCTCCTCTGTGGCATAAGGGGTTTGAGTATGGTGTAGAGTCACATGAGTTTGATAATGGTATGGATCCTACTAGATGGGAGGATCCACAAGAGGCATTGATGTAGGGTATTGGTGGTACCATGGAGAGAAAAATGGAGGTAAAGGATTAGGATAAGACTAGGGTGGCTAATTTGGATATTGTTGTGATGGAGGATTTGTGTATGATTGCAATAGAAGGGTAGGATAGGGTTATGATATGATTGAGGTGGTGGATTTATAGGAGGTGGAATATGGGAAGAAGGCTAAATGGGATTATGAGAGGTATGATATACCAATTGAACTAGCACAAGAGGAACATGGTAGGATGAGGAGGTAGGTGGATTGGTCACGATACCAATCATATTCCCTTGATGTGGAGTGTCATGCCACAAATATTCTCAACCTAAACCATACACAACTACTAAATTTTTTCTTATAAAACAATAATTCAAGATGATATTTACTAGGATACACTACACATCTAATGGTGTCATGTTTACAATGACATCATGTGCATGAATACACCAACCACATCGAGGAAAACAACAACAATCAATGGAGAAAATTGTAACATAACCCTTAAATCAAAAGGGTAATCTAGTAAGGCTAGTGGAAAATTTCATGAGAAATAGAAGGAACAATAGAAATCATTTGAAAAATAAACCTAGTAAAAATCTAGTATAAAGCCCACTTGTCCTCACAACTAGTTAATGGCATAACTACCCATTTTTATTCTATACTCATACAAAACAATAATTTATGGATCATATTTGTGTACCAATAAAGTGCATGTTATCGAAGATTATGCAACTATGATACACATGATGTAAGGAATTTTTTTTGGGTAAAAGTGGCGGGCCACTGTAATATTTCTATTGATATCAAAAAGAGATTTACAAAGATTTACAAAGATCAAAAGTTGCAGATATTTTTCATTTGCAAAATACAGTTCGTAGAATGGATCCTTGAGAGCATGCTTGAAAAAGAACTATACTGCTTCGAACAGAGTCTTTAGTTTAGCTACAAAATAACAACCCAAAGTTGGTCGTAGAAGTCAGAGGTGAGCCCTAAACTATGAGGAATGTGAAGCCACTAATTCCGGCACCATATCAGACAAGAGAGAGCACAAGACAGAGGAAGATAAAAGTGCCTCATGATAGAAAATAACACCCACATGTTGGAACCAGCCCTAAAATCATAATTTTCCAAAGTAGGTTCAAGCTCATGCACTGAAAAAACATGGGGTAGGAGAAAACTGCCCGCGATGAACTTAACTGTTTCATTGCACCGGAGAGTGTCCATAAGATTGGACATAAACAAGGAGGCCAATTCGTGTGGCAGGGACATGGAATGCATCTCAAGCCATTCTTTGTTTAGAACTTTCACAGTTGCCTCCTCCACCTACAGATAGTGCACAACAAATGCTATCTGAACCAAATCCGCAACACAATGATATCGAACCCTGACTTCTAGAAAACTAGGTGGGATGAAGATGTGAAAGAGGCTATCCATAATGAAGCCCAGAGAAGAAAAACTAGAAGATAGCTATACACTAAACCATCTCCTTTCAAAACAGAACATGTCACCACACCCAATTAAGTAGCCGAAAGTTTCACCACCCAAGGATCAAATGACGGGAATTAAATTCCCAAACATGTACCAATTCATCCACCTCAGTACTAGGAGCCAAGTATTCAGGCTCAAGACACATGTCAAATGTTGAAGATGCCACCACAAAGGAGGAATGACACTGAAAAGACTCCGGAATGAAACCAAAGTATTCAGCAACGCCACCAAAAGCACATGCTTAATTACTCCTGATATGAGAACAAACGTGCCAGTCGAGTGTGCCAATGACATCAAGGGGACCATCACTCCATGAGATAGTACCAATGCCAGTGTTTCCTACCAATTGAACACAAGAGATGCCATGTGGACCATCTCAGCAAAGAATGACCCAGAGGACATGGAAGCTAGATCATCAATGCCTTTGCTGACTGGAGACCAAGGCAGCCGACATCAAAAAGACTATTGTGAAGACAGTCCAACATGTACACTTTTGGAATGTCGTGGAGACCATTCAGAGGAAACAAATCAAGCACCATCCAAAACAAATCAATCAAAAAAAGATGTCAAGGTGACCATTAGTCACAAAGGTAAATGCTAGGATGTCGAGAATGCCATCCTAGTATTCCAATACAACATCAAAATATTATCAAATAACAGGCATCAAAGGGACCGCTAGCCAAGCCAAGACATCAAGGGGATCATCGAGCATGGGTCTACCCTGAAAAAAAGCATTTTGAAGAAAAAATTGATGCAAGCCATGTCATTCATAAGCACGTCAAGAGGACCATGCATGATACTTACATGGGGGTAGAAACACTTCCAACCAACCATGCATAAATAAGAACATCAAGAAGGCCATTCTTACTCATGTGCCAATAGCAAGATCCCCATAGAGGCTTCCAACAACCAAGAAACATTAGTCCAAAAAAAATTATATATCAACATGTGAGAAGGTAGAAAAAGGGAGAGAAAGATCAATTGCCCTATTAGTCAATTTGTTTCCCATAGAATTTGCTTCCCTGTAGCAATGTTGGATATGGAAATATGAAAACTTCTATAGCAGGAAGAGCATGCTGGAGCAAACACTTGAGATGCCAAGCACCAAGATATTTTTTAGTGAGAGCACCAATTGTAATTTGTGAATCACCCTCAATCACAATGTGGGAGTCATTATTACTTATTGCCAATTCCAAACCAATAATTAGAGCTATAAATTCGGCCACATTATTAGTGCCCATGGACAAAGTCTGACAAGAATCCTTCACAACAAAACCTTGTGATCCCTAAGAACCACACCTACCCCTAATGATCCAGGATTACCATGCGAAGCCCCATCAAAATTCAATTTTATCTAGCCAATTAGAGGAGGGGACCATTTAATCAATTTTCTCAATACAATAGGATTACAATTCTGTGTTAAGCCACAAGTAGGTAGTGGCCTAAGAAGAGGCCAGGATTTGAGCAGTTGATCATCCCAAGATGAGAAGGAATTTAAAGTGTGCAGTTGTTTGTAGACAAAGGACGTCATCACTTCAGATATTGAAGCTTCAATCTTTGCAATAATATGATTAACATCAGTAGTTTTTTTCTTGAAAATCCAATTATTTCTTTCTAACCAGATGTTCCATATCACTAGAGATGATATGATATTCTAGATACATGCATAAAAGAGTATTTGAATAGTGAGGGAAAACTTTGAAAATGTTGCAAGAGAGAACATTGTAGAGGACCATACCAACCCAATGTGTTTAGTAACCAGATCCAATATCTATGTGTAAATTCACAAGATAACAACAAATGGTCAGTACACTCACTTTTCCTTGCCACAGAGAACACAAGGAAAGAGGGGAGTAATGCCCAAATGATCCAATCTCAAGCCAGTTAGAATTATGTATTTCAATGCCAAGCAGGTGAAAGATCTAGCCTTAGGGAGCACTATAGGCTCCCAACATAAAGTGTACATCCAATCCAATGATTTTTGTGTCTCAACAAGGGACCTATATCCTTCTTTCACCATATAAGAGCCCGATTTGGACTTGGTCCAAATATTTCATCTTCCTTTTCAGAGAAATTTTTTTTCCTCATTCCTAGATCCTTATACAGGGAGTCTTTCAAAGCTTTTGGAATGGGTAGAAAATCAAAAGATCTCCACTTGACTGAGGATAGAGAGGAGGAATAATCAAGAGCTAGATAATCCCTCACTCTACAACCCCATAACCTTTTCAATGTAACTGCAATAGCTTCCCATTTCCCAAAGGACCGAAGGGGAAGACAACCATTCCAGGCATCACCCCAAAACAGAGCTTTCCCTCCATTGTGAACCACCCAAGATAAGTGAGGAAGGTTAATGTACCTATAAGAAATAATGAAGTTCCATATCTTGGATCCAACTGGGGAGTTTTTCAAGGTGAATATACATTCTCTCTCCAAAGAGTCCAAATATTTATACTGCATAATTTGACACCACTTAGCATCAAGATCCTAATAGATCTTCCATAGGAGCTTAGCCCCTAGGGCCTTATTTTGAAGGATCATATCCCTTAGACCCACCCCCCCAAATTCCTTGGGGAGACAAACCTTTTCCCAAGCAACCAACGGTAATTTTTTCTTTTCCTTAACATTTTCTACCCACAATAAATCCCTGAAGACCTTATGCAATTCCTTAGATTTCCCTTTTCGAATCTTTAAAATTGACATTAAGTATATTGGCAAGGCTTGAAGCACAAACTTGATCATGACCAATTTCCCTACCAAAGATAACCATTTTGACCTCTAGGTCAAAATTCTATTTAAGATGGATGAAATGATCTTATCCCAATAATCATGCTTCTCCCTTCTTGAGAAGAAGGGTACTCCCAGATATCTGCAAGGAAGTTGTTCCATCTTGAAGCCCCAAAACCTCAAAAGCCTACCTTGCACCACCGGATTTACATTAAGAAATAAAATTTTAGATTTTTCCTTATTCACAAACTGTCCCGAGAAGGCAGAATATACCGACAGGACACTTTGCATAGCCTTAGCTTCTACTAATTTAGCTCGACCAAATAACAAAGTGTCATTTGCAAAAAGGGAGTGAGTTATTGACCAAGGGAAATTATTTAATTTTACCCCTCTCCAAAGATTCTTACTATTTGTCACAGAAGTCACTCAACTTAGACCTTCAGCCATGAGAATGAACAAAAATGGGGAAAGAGGGCCCCCCTGTCTAACTCCCTATGTAGCGTTAAAATAGCCACAAGGGGAACCATTGAATAGAACTAAAAAGCTTGCACCTTATATGCACGAATGAATCCACTTACACCATTTTTGGGAAAAGCCAAAACATTTCAACATTACCTACAAAAACTGCCAAACATGTCTAATTTCAGGATGACAACCAAAGTGTTCTCTTCTTTAAGAAAATGAAGCACCTCATGAGAAAAAAATGGCTCCATCTGTCATTTCTCTACCTAGGACAAAGCCCCCTTGCTCCTGAAATATGATCAAAGGAATCAAAGTGGGCAGCCGAATATAAATTGCTTTGGTGAAAATATTATACAAAGTGCTACATAGAGAAATAGGCCTGAAATCAACAAAAGAGATAGGACTAGCCTTTTTTGGAATTAATGCAATTAGAGTATTATTTATTTCTTTTAAGATTTTCCCATATTTTTTGGACTCTTCAAGAGCAAGGAGTGGATCTTTACCTAAAAATTCCCAGCATTTCTAGAAGAAAAGAGCAGTATATCCACAAGGGTTGTGGGGATTTTTTTGAAGCCATTGAGAAGACCACTTTTTTGGCTTCCTCTAGAGTGAATTCACTCATGAGCATCCGATTATGCTCATCTGAGATTAAGCTAGGGATATAGTCCAAATTTGCAGGATCTATGACAGAGCTCCCTTGAGTAGGAGCCTAAATCTCCTTAAAGAATATAACCGTCTCCTCTTCAATTTCCTTAGATGAAGAAAGAGAGACACTCACTCACCCTAAATAGAAAAGATACTATTTGATTGTTACCAGACATTAGTTGATGCATGAAAGAAAATAGTATTTTTATGTAAGGAAAATTATGATCATTGATGTGAATTAACTCTTCATCCCACCCAAAAAAAACAAAGTAACATATTAAACTTGGGTATCTTAACAAAATATTTTGAAAGAGAAATTTTTTTATATGTATAAGAATTTGACTTTTCAACAATTCAATTGGAGAATTTTTTCAACAAAACTATAATTTTCAAAAGTATTAAATTCATTTACTTAAAAATAATTTTCTAGATTGACAACCAAAATTAAACTATTATAATGTTGCATGAACTTCATTTTCATTGGGTGATTGTGGTAATTCAACAAGGACACCTTTTTTTTCTTGCATAGGATGTGTAAGGTCTAACCTCCTATGCATTGATTACAAATCTTTATTCAATTGATGATTCCATTATCAAGTTGGATAGTTGATTTAATTTTGATGATTTAGCTAGTTTTATTTGAATTGAGATTGTGAGGGAAGTGTATACAGAATCTCAAGGGATGCGACCTAGGTGAGTTATATTATAAACCTAACGTAAAGAGAATGGAAGAAAATTAAATAATAAAAAATAGACAATATAGAGTGCAATATTAAAGTGTGTAAATTTTTAGTTCATGTTTTTAGTGTGTCAACTTATTGTAAAAGGAGATAGGATGAAAACTTGTGTTCTCCCACTCCATGAATTATATGCAATTAATAATGTCAAAGTACATGAATGATACTAATAGTTGATTGTTGTGTGAAACATTATAGTCCATATAGTTAAATACCCTTGTGGATGAAAATTGAAATTTGGATTAGTGGTTAGCCTTTCTCATATCTAATAGTTGATTTGGTTTAAAATGTTACTTGTATTAACCTAAGTAAGGCTCAAGCTTACCTTGAATTGTAGAGAATGGATGCGATAAACAACCCTAGAAGGCTAACTAATGGTTACCTCAAAATGAACCCCATATCTTTGATTATTGTTCTTAGGTGGATGATATTCTAGTTGGATAATTCTCTATGTAGGGAATATACTAATTATTAGTATCAATATAAGTGTGAGTAATGAGACTTAATTAGAACTGGAATATATTGGTTTGTTTTGCTAACCATTGTTATAAATGTGGGATAAGTATTAAGTTAGCTTATATAGTTTGGATCAAGCAGAAGGATAGCACTACTCAAGTTTTTCCCTAGAGGTAGATGTGTAAATGTAGAAGGTGGGCATAATTTTGGATGCTTAGGTGACTAGTGAATAAAATTGTTAGAATATCGAGTTTGATTTTATTTTGAATAAATATGTTTTATTAAGTTCATTTTTTTTAAAATGCTAACATTGGAATGGCAAGATTTGAGTATTTTAACCTTCAAGAATTGGGTTCTAATAATACATATGGCAACTAGCAAAGCATGGCCAAGGTACATAAATTCAATTTTTGTTAAATTGATAATTACACAAATTATGAATACCTTGATCATTTTATTTTATTTTTTATCAAGGAATGACTATTAGAATGAGTTGCAAGTATGTACATGTGTCAATGGGGAATGAGAGAATCCTAAAGGGACCTAGTCATCCTACTTCATATATTGGAGTAGTATTTTTGGTCGTGCCAATGTTGAGCTAAAGTTGTTTATTGTATGTGTGCCAAATAATTTAAATGTTTGAAATTAATTATGTTCTAGCCTTATTCTTAAAGTTGTTCCTTGGTGTCTCAAGAGGGTGGGTAAAAGTGTAACCCGTATACAAGGTTATAATCCATTTTTAAGAGGTGGAAAAGGAGAAAATTAAAGTTATTAGGCCAATTTTGAAACCCCAAAAGGGATACCTAGGGTTAGGGCATTTCAAGAGAGGAATATAATGTGATTTAGGTGAGTTTTGGTGGGGGTTTTATTGGTTGGAGTTTTGGGGGAAGAAAAGGATAATGGAAGATGAGAGCTTGTTTACCCATCCATGGAAGTTGGTCCATTGAGAGGTAACTCCTTATTTGTTTAACCCTTGTGGTCTTTGTATAGTTTATTGAGGTTGATCTTATAAGTGGATGCGTGAAATGGGTGACTAGATGATGTGGGTATTTTTAGTCATAGACAAATCTATAAATTCTTGTGCATTGTTGTGTTGTGTTGACGTTTTCTATTTTTATTGTACATGAAAAATAGCAACCTTGGATTGAAATTACTAGGGTGTGAAAACTTGACTATATGGGTGTTTCAGTAATGTTAAATTCTTGGGTAAGGGCCTTTTTGGATTCTCTTGGCTTGGGGGTATGGTGAGAGTCTTTATGACTTAACAACCCATTAAGATTGGTTGTAGAGCATTTTCTCATTGTCTATTCATTTATTTGTAGACAAATAGGTTCTAGTAGAATATTTTTTGGAGTGCATTGCCTTATCTATGTATTGAGATAGTGCAGTGCAAATAAGCACTTATTTTATCAAATTTTGCAACAGGAAATTTCATGGAATCCTTGCATAAAAGAAGTTAGTGTTATGGATATAAATGTGGCTATTTATTTGATGAACTTAAAGAGTTTTAAATACCTTAGTTTATCTATAAAAAAGAGACAATAATAAAAGGATTTTGTCTTAGACTATCACCTACCTAGAATCTGGACTTTTACAACAAATTATGATAAAAGAATGAATGCAACTGTAATGAGTATTGACCCCTAATTTTAGATGGGTTGTGATTTCCTTATAAATACTAATCTATGTTTTTTTGTCATACTCAATAGAGAGAGACAAGCATACACAACACAAAATATATAGATAGCTTTGAGAGTTGTATGTGTATTTAGATACAATTATAATCATTTATTTATTTTAAAAAGGAATAAGTTTACAATGTAACCCAAATCAAAAGGAAGAAATGGCTTGATCCCATTTAAGAGATTGCCCTTGAAAATTGCTAAAGGATTGGGGCACAATCAATGATACATTGTCTCAGTGTCAAATCATAAATTTTGTACACTATTATAAAATGCTTGGTAGTTGGAGCACATTGTTAAACCCTACATAGGGTCTTCTATCTTCAAATATGGAACTATAAACCCTTTTTGTCGTACCATTAAAGATCAACAAGAAAATAATATATAACACTTGCATTTTATCATATACCTTCATTAAATAATAATATAGAAAATAGATAAAAGTAAAGTGTTGGAACAATGATAAGTATTTATACGAATCTACAAAGAGAGAAGATAATTCATATTCATATTCAATGATAAGTATTGTTTATTTTTTAAACAATAGCAATATAAGAGAATTCATATACATCACAACCTATGAGCAAGTCAAAGCTTAGATGAGGTAATGAATGTGTTGAAATCCTCACCTATAAATCTCCTACCTGAAATCTAATTTGTAAATGTAACATTCTAAAAACACAATAATGTAAACACATTCTACTTTATGTGCTACATATTGGGAAAAACAAAACCAACAAAAAAATCATAGTCTCCTTGAATAATCTAAGAAAGACAAGAAAAATAAATAAATAAATAAATAAAAATTTATTGAAAACAAATAATTAAAAAATGGAGGGACCTACAGTGGGGAAGGTCGTAGCCCTTCTCCCAACAATGCTTTCCTATGGGTACCATGGCCCACCAAGGCCATGACCCCAGTGCCACCACACTCCCATTTTCTTCCTGGAACACAACAAAGCAAAAATATATAAATATATATTAAGCATAAATTAAAATGAAATGAATAAGCAAACAAATAACATTGTCATTTTTGTTGTTACAGGCAAATAAAATTACCATTTCTATCACCATTACTCCATCTCTTGCTCACTCAACTCACGATTGTACTTCCCATGTCTGGCTTCCTATATTTGAAGTTAAAAAAAAATTATAACATGAAATCCAATTTTGAGAGGTCTAATAATCATCTGGGTAGTGATATGTGTTGGGAGGAACTACCATTTTTTATGCCATCTCCTTCCTTGCCCACACCATTTTCCTTTAGAAACCAAAACATAGAGCAAAATAAAATGAAATAAAATGAGGTGAGATTCTAACTTTAGGGTGCTTGTACAGATTAGGGTTTATTCATTAAAAATAGGAAAAAATAATAAAGAAACCAAAAACAAACCAACTTACCTTATTTCCAAGGCCCACATTATAGAAAATTCGGTCATGATTTTAGTTTTAAAATATTTCTTATCTTTATCTAAATTAAGTGGCTTCCTACCTAAAAGGAAATAAAATGATATATGTTATTTAATACGAAACACATATATTCATGAAATTCATAAATAAATAGAGAGGCCTACGATGGGGAAGGCCATAGCCCTTCTCCCAACCGTGCATGCCTGTGAGGAACGACCCAACAAGAACTGTGGTATATGGCCACAACATGTGGATATTGTGGCCCACCAAGGCTATGAACCTCCCTCTTTTTCATGGGGCTTTGTTGGAGGATGTAACCCAAGTGCCGCCACACTCCCATTTTCTTCCTAGAACAGAACGGAGAAAAAATATAAATATATATTAAGCAAAAATTAAAATAAAATGAATAAACAAACAAATAACATTGCCACTTCTTCCACCATTACTCCATCGCCTGCTCACTCAAATCCATGGATGTACTTCCCATGGCTGTATTTGAAATTAAAAAAATTATTTATAACATGAAATCCAGTTTTTAGAGGTCTAATAATCATATGGGCAACTACCATTTTTGATGCCAACTCCTTCCTTGCCCACACCATTTTCCTATAGAAACCAAATCACAGAGAAAAATAAAATGAAATAAAATGAGGTGAGTTTCTAACTTTAGGGCGCTTGTATAGATTAGGTTTTCTTCCTTAAAAATAGGAAAAAAACAATAAAGAAACCAAAAAAAACCAACTTACCTTATTTCCAAGGCCCACATTATAGAAAATTCAGGCATGATTTTAGTTTTGAAATATTTCTTATCTTTATCTAAATTAAGTGGCTTCCTACCTATAAGGAAATAAAATAATATATGTTATTTAATACAAATCACATATATTCATGAAATTCATAAATAAATAGAGGGGCCTATGGTGGGGAAGGTTGTAGCCCTTCTCCCAATTATTCCTATTTGTGAGGCACAACCCCATAGGAATTGTGGTATATGGCCACGACATGTGGGTACAGTGACCCACCAAGGTTGTGACCCTACCTCCTTTTCATGGGGATTTGTTGGACGATGTAACCCACGTGTTGCCACACTCCCATTTTCTTCGTAGAACATAATAGAGAAAAAATATAATTATATATTAAGCATAAATTAAAATAAAATGAATAAACAAATAAATAACATTGTCATTTCTACCACCATTACTCCCTCGCTTGCTCACTCAAATCAATGGTTGTACTTCCCATGGCTGTATTTGAAGTTAAAAAAAATTATAACATGAAATCTAGTTTTGAGAGGTCTAATAATCATTTGGGAAGTGATCTATGTTGGGAGGAACTACCATTTTCGATGCCAACTCCTTCCTTGCCCACACCATTTTCCTGTAGAAACCAAAACATAGAGCAAAATAAAATGAAATAAAATGAGGTGAGATTCTAACTTTAGGGTGCTTGTACAGATTAGGGTTTCTTCCTTAAAAATAGGAAAAAACAATAAACAAACCAAAAACAAACCAACTTACCTTATTTCCAAGGCCCAAGTTATAGAAAATTCGGGCATGATTTTAGTTTTAAAATATTTCTTATCTTTATCTAAATTAAGTGGCTTCCTAGACATAAAAAGAAATAAAGTAATATATTTTATTAATACAAATCACATATATTCATGAAATTCATAAATAAATAGAGGGGCCTATGGCGGGGAACTTTGTAGCCCTTCTCCTAGTCATGCCTGCCTGTGAGGCACGACCCCACAACAATTGTGGTATATGGCCACAACATGTGGGTATTGTGGCCCACCAAGGCTGTGACCCTCCCTCTTTTTCATGGGGCTTTGCTTGAGGATGTAACCCTGGTGCTATCACACTCCCATTTTCTTCTTGGAACAGAAAAGAGCAAAAATATAAATATATATTAAGCATAAGTTAAAATAAAATGAACAAACAAACAAATAACATTGCCATTTTTTCCACCATTACTCGATCGCTTGCTCACTCAAATCCATGGCTTTACTTCCCATGGTTGTATTTGAAGTTAAAAAAATATTTATAACATGAAATCCAGTTTTGAGAGGTCTAATAATCATCTGGGCAGTGATCTGTGTTGGGAGGAACTACCATTTTTTATGCCAACTCTTTCCTTGCCTATGCCATTTTCCTATAGAAACCAAAACACATAGCATAATAAAATGAAATAAAATGAGGTGAGATTCTAACTTTAGGGTGTGTGTACAAATTAGGGTTTCTTCCTTAAGAACAGAAAAAAACAATAAACAAACCAACTTACCTTATTTCCAAGGCCCATGTTATAGAAAATTGAGGCATGATTTTAGTTTTAAAATATTTATTATCTTTATCTAAATTAAGTGGCTTCCTACCTAAAAGGAAATACAATAATATAGGGTGGGGCTTAAGTTTTGAAGAAATGTATGTTATTTAATATGAATAAAATATATTCATGAAATTCATAAATATATTTTTATAAGGTAAATAAAAATATAAGAAATTTATATGTTATATAGAATAAGAAAACTAAATTAATTATTATGTAGATTACATATATTATATAAAATATATAAGTAATTTTATTATTATAAGAATGTGGAATATGATGTATATAAAATATATAAATTATATATAAATACATTTAATTAATTGTGGATTTAGAAAAAAAGAGATTTAAATCTATTATATGTAAGCATATAATACTTACATATATACTTCATATTATTTTAATTTTTACTTTAAGAGTTGAGAAGCTAAATGGATAGATTTTTTTTTAGTTAGAATGCAAAATGCTATTGTGTTTGTTTGTTGGTTTTCTCATTAATAAATTTAAAGGGCTTATGGGTGGAAGAACTTAGATAGTTAATGTATTTTTCCATCATTTAGATCCGTTTTGATCCTCAAGAAAAGTAGTTCAAAAGAATTTCAATCAAATCTAATGAAAGTGTTTATTATAAACTAAATATGGATTAATCGAGGAACCTATAATGTAGCATTGTAATTGTAATTTTAAACTTGAATTTGTAAAGGAAATACAATATAGACAAAGGTGATCTAAACTAATGCGGTTAAAAATTTAAGACCTCAATTTTCACCATCACTACATGACTTCCAACTAGTGAACCCTACAGGAGTACTCGTGTGTTATCTCATCGAGGTGTTTTTTGGAAGAACGCTTATACCCATGTAGGATTACCTTCCATCATTCAAGGGTGTGAGAGAGTCATTCTACAACAAATAGTAGCATTTAAAAAAAATAGGTGGTGTTCTTGACCTTAAAGTGTAAAATTATGGACATGACACGATGATTGGTTAAAGAAATTTAAACAATAATCAGATGGACTAAGTAATAATTTATTCCCACAATAAATAAATTTATTCCAAAAATAAATTTGATTCAACCCAAGTTACTTATAAATCTCATAAGTTCACTTATGTACATTTTTTTTCACAACTAACTTATTTGACCTTTCAAAAGAAACTAATATATCAATATTCAAAATTAACTTTTATGGTCAATAGGTCCTTGGTCTACTGGTGAAGTTGAAAGGTTCAGAATGAGCCCACCAAGGATCAAGTCTTGTTGGGTGCAAAGCCCCAATGCAAAAGGGATGAGGTCGGGATCATGCCCTAGGCAAATTTTGGTGGAATGGATACCCCTCAGTCCTTGGATCTAAGCTAAAGGGGACCCCCTCGGGGATATCTCCAAACAAACAAAAAAAAACTTTTACTCATTTGAAATACTAATATAAGTTTGATTTTAACTTGATCTTAAACTACTAGCAAGGAAAAAAAAAACTAACTTCCTCTCATGAATTCCAACCTACAACTGATTATTTTCCATTAATATTCCTCACAATGGAGCAATTGGAGTTTAAATACTTTTCTCTTTTTTTCTCCTTTTCTTTTTCTTGTTGTTTTCAAGGAAAAATTCCTTCAAATTGATCTTATATTTTTTTTGTTACATTGGTTTAAATTTTAGGTTGCACAAACAAAGAAGAAAGATTATATTTTCTATTGCGAAAGATGTTTGTGTGTGTGTTTAAGTATAGAAGCATGTGTTACAGACTAGGAAATGTCAAATAACAAACTTAATTTACACAGTCAATTGTCAACACAGAAAGTTTGCAATATACACCTTCAACCCTTTTACATTTTTATTTTCTTTATGGAAGGGGCAGCCTGTGCTTAAGTACATTTGTCCCTTTAAACTTTAACTTTTTAAAATTATTATATATAAATTCAATATATACTATTTACTTTTATTGTATATATTTATTATAATAATATCTTATGTAAATTTTATATATGTTATTTACATTTTTTACATTCATTGTACATGTAAACACTTAAAATTATCTTGATCAATATCACACACTTGATTCGATCTCTTAACACCATTTTCATCTGATTCCACCACTTTTGTCTATTTAATTAAATAATACTGATTGTTTAATTAAATTCAACATTTTCTTCTATTAATCGGATAATCAACATTATTAGATTAATTCACCTCTTTCTTGCTAATTTTCATCCTATTTGATTAAATAATGCAAATTATTTCGTTAAATCCCTTAATTTCTCTCATTTGATTAAATAATCTCAATTATTTAATTAAATGTCATAAATCCCACCCTTTAATCAAATGATCTAATTGTTAAATAATTAAAATCCTAAGTTATCTCATCTTGCGTAATTAAATAATATCTTAATTACTTAATTGACTAATATCTTCTAATTCATCCAACTTCTCCCACTTGCAAGAGAATATTCTCAGGAATATTCCTCCAATTCAAATTTAAATATTTCCCACCAAATGGAAATATCTTCCAACATTCTTCCTAAAATCATCGAATTTGTGTTTGTCTCAATCAATTTGACCCTTTGATCAATTCCCTTTATCCATGGCATTGAGTAATCTTGATCCTTCATTTGATTACTGATCAATGTCATTCCCTCTCATACATTTTCATCCATTGATTAACCAAATCAATCTTAGCCATTGATTCAACTAAAAATCCTATAAATAGCCCTCATTTTATGAGTAATTGATCCACAAGCTTTGAGTAAACTTACTCTATTGAATTGAATCCACAATTTGATTAATTTGAGATCTTGTGTGACAATTGAATTCTCATGACAATTGAATTCTCATTTTCATCTATTTTTATAAGCCTAATTGACCTATTAAAGCTAAATTGAACAATATTTGTAGAGCTAATGATCAATTAAACATATAAATATCAATGAAATTATTTACACAACAAAAATTTCTTTCAAAGTATGAAATATCAAATGAAGATCAAATGAAAGCAATCAAACAAGTGCAAACCTTAATCCCATTGGGGGATTATGTCCTTCATGGATGCAGAGTGATACAATTTAGACAAAATCAATGATTATGCCAAGCAAAATAAATGAAATTAAGAATTCAATTAGTCACACTGTGGACTCTCAAATTGATCAAATTGAGGATTCAATTTAAAAGAGTAAGTTTACTCAAAGCTTGTGGATCCGTATTATGAAGAAATGACTCACTATTTATAGATTTTCAAACTTGGAATCAATGGTGAAGATCAAAAAGGCTAATCAATGGATGAAATTGAATTGAAGGAGTGAACATGGATCAAGGATGATTCCAACGATTGATAGTCCATGAGGCATGGATCAAAGATCAAATCAAGGGCTTAAGATCCATGAGAGACCCAACTAATTCCCTAATTTTTTAGAAATATGTTAGAGTAATGTTGGAGATATTTCCATTTGGGGAGAAATATTTGAATTTTAAAATGGAGTATTCCAAGGGAATATCCATTGTGCAAGTGGGAAAAGTTGGAGGGTTTGAAGGAAATTAGCCAGTTAAATAATTAATTAAAATTACTTAATTGTGCAAGTGAATGAGAGAAAGGACTTTAATTAAATAAACATGAATTATTTAATCAAAATATGAAAGATGACAATTAATCAAATAATTTGAATTATTTAATCAAGTGAGAATGAAATTAGTATGAAGAATAGTGAATTAACTAAATAAATTTGATTTATTTAATGAATAGAGGAAAGGGTGAATCTAACTAAATAATTGACATTATTTAATTAAATGGAAGAATTAGGTGAAACAAACTAGAAAATGGTGTTAGTATGCAAAATCAAGTATGTGATATTATCAAGATAGTTTTAAATGTCTACATTTTTCCCCTCTTTGAAGCAATGCACTCATTGTGTTGTTTCAAAGAATTGATGATGTTGGAATCAAAATTAAAAAATTTCCTAATTTTTTGATGCCCCACTGTGCCCTAGTGGAATGAATGAATACTATGTATACTGCCCCCTTAAGGATTTGAGCGGAAAAGATTGAATTTCAGTTGGGCTCGTGACATAGCTGGGAGATTGTTTTAGAAGCATAGAGGACATAAAATAAGTTCTAGGATATTGATGAAATACTTAAAATAACCTGCCAAGCTCAAAAATAGAAATCCTAGACCCTAGGTTTGCACTATGCAATTAGGTCAAAAACCCTAATTTTCATGCATATATAGTGGCTAAGAGTCATTTTCCAACTCATTTGGACCCTTTGAGTTTCAGAATTTGAGTGATCTTAAGAGAGGTCCTACAAAGCTCCTAACACAATGGCAAACTGTGTGCTTCCTCTACATCTTGCACATCAAGTTTGTGAGTTCTAGTGCCCAGTCCATGTACAACCACTGGTACGTACCTCAAAAACTTTTCTTGCATACTTTTTTATGTAGGTTAATTTTAGGTCAAAAATTTCCAACAAGTGCACCGCTATTTTAGTGGCGCACTTGTTATGGTCAACAATTCACTTGTCCAACCCAACAACACACTAGTAAAAAAGCAAAGCACTTGCAGCAAGTGCATGAGTATTCAAAATAATCTGACACACTTGCTTAAATTCCAGAGTGACACACTTGATTAGTTCTAGAACAATCCACTTGTTAAACCCTAAGCACACTTGTAATCTTGTCGTGCATATGCATTTTAGCAACATGGTTGCAAAATATGACAATGTGACACACTTGCTTAAAGTGTTGCACTTGATTTTGAGCAACACACTTGTCCAAAGTGCAACACAATTACAAATGTGATAGTGTGACACACTTGTTTAAAGTGGCACACTTGTTTTTCTAGGGTTTTAGACTTAATTTTTATTTTATTTTTAAAAAATTGATGTCGTGCATGTTGTGCGTGTAGATGAACTTTTGTCCCTTACAATCGTGTGAGAGGAGACCTATCATTTTATCATGGTTGAGCAGATTCAGGGATGATGAGGGTTTTTTCCTAGGCACCATAGACCTACACTTTATTGCACACATGCTAGAGATTCAGACACATCTTGCGATGATGACCATGCTCATAGAGTGATGACATTCTGAGAAATATTTATTCCACCTCCCTACCAGTGAGGCTACTATCACACTTGACATTGAATCCAACAAACTAACATTTTTGGCTTGCTCAATGGACCCACATCCCTAATTTAATGAATTTTCTTGAATTTTCTCATGTTTTGTAGGTACAAGAAATGGAGTGACACATTCACAAATTGTGACACACTTGCAAAGACAGTCCAATGTATTTGCATAACATAGAGTGATGCATTCAAAAATTGTGACATAGTTATAGAGATAGTTTGACGTACTTACATGACATAAAGTGACACATTTGTAAATTGTAACACACTTGAAGAGACAATCTGATGCACTTGCATGACACATAGCAATGCACTTGCAAATAGCGACACACTTGCAAATGACAAAGCCACACATTTGCATTCCTATGTTTGCACTCCATCTTTAAACGACCACATCTTGGTCATACGGTGGTATTTTTAGAGCTTTTTTTTAAAAATGGGGTATAATTTCATGCTCTTCACAATGGTGTAGGTGGTTTTTTGTTTTTGTAGAGTTAAATTTTCCCTTAGTGCACCTGAAGTTAACTCATATTGCAATTTGGTCTAGGTTTTAAGGTTTTGATGCTTAATCATTTTTCTAACCCTAACATCTTATTTTCTTGATTTCATCTAACATCTGTAGCATGAAGAATCTAAAAAGTGTTTATTAAACACTCATTTGGAAGTAATCTTAGAGCTAACCTTTACCTTATACATTTCATATTTGTGTTTATCAACACACATTTGGAATTAATCTTAGAGTTAGCTTTATTTTATGTATCTCACATTTGAATTTGGTGTTTAATAATTGAACAACTCAACTTGCATTTTCAATTTGGAATTAAAATTGAACCATATAATCTCACCTTGGTTTGGGTTTTAAAATTGAACAAAATAAATCTCACACTTCTTTTTGGTGCCTTAAAATTCACTTCACATTTATCATTGGTGCACCTAAAATGAACAATCTATGTTGTGTCCTCTATGCTTGGTAGACTAGTAGTGTGTATCCTCTCCCCCTGTGCTTCATGTGATCTTTGGTGAAGAGAAACACTCTTATTTTACACTATTTTTTCATTGTAAACCTTATAAGGCTTGTTATGTATCCTCTCCCCTTGCGCTTAATGCAATATTTGGTGAAGAGAAATAGCATTCCTTATTTTTTATTTTAGTAGAGGAGGCCTTCCTTGAGATACATCTTGTAATGGATAACTCAAAATGACATCCAAGGACATGTTCAAATGAGCTATATAAAAGGTGCGAAAGTGAAAGTTAGTAGTACTATCCTATGACGTATACCACATGTGTTAATTTAGATGTAGGTGTATAGACCACATTGGGATTGACTAGAGGCTTTAGTGTCTCATGTTTGATGGTATACCATAGGTGTTCATTGAGTCACTACAAATTGTCGTACTTAGAAGCCTAAGACCAATTGGCCATTGTGTTGATTTACTTACCATGTTTAGTCTATGGTTGAAGTGTAAGGTGTCTTGCTAGAGTTTACACTCTTTCAAGGCTAGGGGTATCAAGGTGGTACATGACCTTGGCACACCCTATTTTCCCAATCCTTGGATACAGATTAATCTTTGAGTGGTAAGCCTACTGTGAGGAGATTTTCCTTTACTACTAGCTAGTAATGTTTTTGATTTGTGTTATGAAACTTTGCTTAGTAAACTTTATGGAAGAATGCTTGTGAGATATCCCCCCTTCCTATTGAGTCAGTGAATGCATTGCTTATCATTCAAACACTCAATACAAGCATTAACATGGTTATGACTAAAACTTCAAACCCTTTTAGCATAATTGAGTGCACTTGAAGGAAATTATACTATTGCATGCATCTACGTATATTTTTTTTATCAAAACAATATCTTAGTTTGCTTCCTAGTATCTTTGTCCATATCTTTGCTCATTATGTCAAAGCAAACCTAGGGAACTATAATTTATCTTTTGTGGAAAAAAAATTGCTTTGTTGTGGATATATTAGTATTAAACAATTCATAATCAAGACTTCTATGTGGTAAAAATAATTCATGCTAAATCTGATTTAAGAATTGAACCCACAAAGCAGGTTTCCCTTGGTTACTTGATTCAAAAAAAATTGGTTATTTGGTCTTATAAAAAGAAAGGAAATTTATGTTCATTGTTGTTTTTATCAAAACAATTTTGGGTATCAAACATCGAAACATCATACAAAAATTATTTATCAAAATCATTTGGTCTTCTAGGTTCTCAAAACACTCAAAAGGAAATGCATGCTTTTCAACACCTTGGTCTTGTTAAAAGTTCCTCTTAGGTATCATATTAGGATCAATTGTATCAAACATCAACATTAGGTTTACATCAAACATCAAACCATCTAAATATTTCACTTCACAAGATAACTTGAAATTGTGACAACAAATCCCTTAGACTAAGTTTTCATCAACATCAACTAGTTCATAAACATCATCCAACAATACATCCAACTTGAGTCTATATTTTGTCAAAATTGAAAGTTTCACATCATTCACCCATCCACAAAATCATTCAACATTGATCCTAGAAACATATCAAAGTGTTATCATTAGAAATAAATCAAGGGAATTTCAACAAGGACAAGTGCATCAAACACCTTCTAGGATTGACATAGTCTCACATCATTTTAACATTTATCCTAGAGGTCTTGAGAATTCAAACTTGAAAGCATGATAATACCAATCACTTATACAAACTCACATCTATATAATTCATACATGAGGTCATCATATCCTACAAACTTCAATGGCACAAAAAATGTGGGTATGCATGGTCAAAACCTTGGAACATCTTTTCACATGGTAGATTTAAATCAAGGTCAACACTTACAAGTCTATCAATCAAATAATCAAAGCATGATGCTTCACCAAAATAATGTTATTTCACCAATGTCAAAAATGAACATACTAAGCACAAACATATCAAATATGAACATGTAAAATCCACACTTGGTAAACTATGGGATATATACATTCACACCTCAAAACATCATTTAATATCCATAACATCAACCACATCCTCAAAATACATACCAAAATTAACTACAACAAGGGTTTCAAAATCAAAATCAAAATCAAGATCAAAATCTACAACATCAAATTGCCCTAAATTCACTTACCAAAATAGTTGATACACTTCTCCAACAAACATCTCAATCTCCAAATCAATACATTCCTCATCAAAATAATCAAAACATTGATTTGCATCAACAAAAAAATCACCCAGATCTCCAACATCAAGACCTTGGATATCAAGAAACACAACAAAAACAAGATCTATCCCTACAACAACAAGATCAATCTCAACAATCACAAGCTTCACAAGATAACAATTCCATCACCAAACGTGAATACACTCCTTTAGGGTATACAATTGAATCGGTGTTAAACAAGCTAGTTCATGAAAAACTCATCACTCTTCCAAGAATAAGTTCTTACCACTCTATCATCAACCTCTCATGGAATAAGAAAAAAGCTTATTGTGACTATCATAGAGCAAAAGGTCATGAAACATTAAGTTGCATTCAACACAAAAGTCTCATCCAAGACCTTATTGATCAAGGATAAATAATTGTTGAAGACAATGACAAGGATTCAACCATCAATGATGGCATTGAAGATGTTTCTACCTCACCCAATGAGAAAATCAACATACATCAAGAGTTACTTCCCAAGCATGATCAAAATCCCTCACCAATATATAACAATAATTCATTTCAAAAAATATTAACATCATTTGATCTCAAGGTTGAAGATATTGACAAGGTTTCTACCACAATTGTTGAGGATAACATTCAAGATATATCAAAAAATGATCACGTTGACAATGTTTCTACATCACCCAATGAGTTAGATGACATATCTCAAGAATTTATTCCCAAGAATGATCAAAATAAATCATCAATGTCTAGAAATGATCCATTCCAAGATATATTGATATCATTCAACCTCATGGTAGCACGTATTGGTGATCAAGAGACTCTTAATACAATACTCATACCCAAAGCAAAAAATCTAAGCCAAGAGCTATCACCCACATGTTCATGTTTTGAGGAAATCCAAGGACCCTCTACAAGCAATTCATTCTTTGAAATTGATCCCTATCAAGAACATGAACCAAAGCATATCAAAGATAACACCACACAAAGTTAAGATCAAGAATCCATATCATAAAAATACTACAATGACTTGGTGAATATCTTCCAAGACATTAAATGTTTTCCAAAAAAGAAAAAAATCATATACCAAGCACACATACATCTACCCATGAGATTCTTACTCCTAATGAACATGTAGATGATCTTCATCCAAAAAAAGAGTCTCATACTCTTGATATCATTACCAAGGAACAAGAGTCTCTTACTCTTAACATCTTTACACATGATTAAGGCATAGCAAAATCCATAGATATATCAAAAATTGATCATGAAGAAGACTTCTACATGGATTGTGAATTAGAAACATCCTTTGAAAAGAAAGAAAAAATGGATCATGAGGAAGACCCCTAAAATTATTGTGAAGCATCGACACCTTTTGAAGAAGCATTAAAATAAGAAACATCCTCCATGCAGACTAAAGAAATTGAGTATGAGGATATCGAGCATTATCAAAACAAATGATTATATTTACAGGAACATAGGATCTTGAAATCAACAAAGATATTCAACAATATTGAGCAAAAAGGTCTTGATTTTGCAACAATCAAGGAATTTGATCATGTCAATTATACCTCTATAATACTGGGGGCAACTTTATCTAGTGCAAACACCAACATGGTGAGCATGAAGATTCCTTATGATGAAACCGCTACTAACACTACAACTAGCCATATCATGAATCATCATCCACACATTTTTCTACCCTCTAGTTGGGACCAACCACAAAAGAAAGGTCTATATCAAAGAAAGGATAAAGTCATCGAAGAAAAAGAAGCAACGAAGCATAATGGACAAACAAAATTCAAATGGATACGAAAGAAAAAGTAAGAAAATCATCCTTATCAAACTCCATTAGTTAAAGAAACTATGGGGAAAAATAAAAAAGGTAAGTTCATCCATCAAAAATGTCCAACGATGCAAAATAAAGCTTCAAGAGCAACCTAAAAAGTATATGAAGAAGTTGGTCCTAATTGAATTTTCATATCCACCCATCATTGCTCATCCTCCCAAGTTTGGAAAATCAAAGATTCCAAACTGTCAACCAATCCATCTGCATCTCATACTCTCAACACATTTCACCATCCACTTCAACATCCAAGATATCTAAATCTCACATCAACCATGTGGTGGCAACAACTCTTTATCATAAGGAATCTAAGGGCAGTCTATCACAATGTACACATCTAGATGAGGTTAACTTTGGTATTGAAAAAGTAGATAAGAGAATCCAAGGGTTACATTCAAGCACTTGTATCTTAGCAAAACAACTCCTCCAAGAAGGATATCGTTGGCACATCATGACAACAACATCAACACCACCAGGTGGTTCAACATGATCATAAATATTCCAAAAAACCAAAATAAATCAAGAAACCCAAGAAATAGTCAAGGAAAAAATTGTCCTCTAGTGAAAACCACTACAACAACACTTTGGGCAAGTACCATGATGAAAACCTAGAAAATGAGTATCATGAGTAGAATCGAGCATCTACATAAACCATTTTAGGTGGAAGCATCTCATCTCATCCATAATAAATCCAACATTCCATTCATTCATGATCCATTATCCAATTCATTTTCATTCATCTTTTGAATTATCTTGACCTTGAAAAAGACTTGGCATACATTTCAAACTTGATTTTGGAAAAATCTTGACATAGTCCTTTTCAGTGATCCTATGCAGTCTAGCATTAACTAAGCCATGAAGTATTATCCAAATGAGCATCCTCTATCTAAATATGCTATCCATTCATCCATCCATCCACATTTATCCATGCTTCCACCCATATCATTTCATACATTGCTATACACTGGGGGCAGATACTTACATCTTGCTTTGGGAATAAGTCTTGATCTATATCCTCTAACTCATGTTGTGATCTAGACATTTGCAAACATGAAATCAAATTGGTCAAAACATTCATAAGAAAATATTCAAATCAATATCCCTGGCATATTTTGATGAATAATATGTTCCTTATCCAGCTATATCTTTTACCAAATATTGATCCAAACAATCAATATCAATTGCATCTAACTTGTGTTTCAATGTCACATCAAATTATTTGAAGAATCATTAAATCCCTAAAAATTGAAACACTTGTAAAGTTCAAAATCCAAAAACATCAAAGCAATTGAAAAGTTTAAATTATCAAAACATCCAAAACTTGTAAAGTTCAAAATCTCAAAAATAGTCAAAACATTGTGAAAATTCAAAAATATTCAAAACATGGTGAAAATTCAAAAACATTCAAATCATTGTGAAAATCCAAAAATATTTCAAAATGTCGCAGAAATCCAAAAACATTCAAATCATCTTGAAAAATTCCAAAAACATCCAAATCAGATTAAAATCCCTAGAGAGGTCCTAAACATCAAAAAATTCAAAAATACTTGTTCACTATGTTGTCTTTGTGCTTACATAGGAAAGGCCGTAATCAATATGCCCTCAAGGCATTAGGTCAATCTTTAGGAGTCCATCATAATGAATTAACAATCCATCAATGTTCATATGTCATCAATAAATTGTCATTTGTTGAGAGTCATTCAAACTACATTGTCTCTACACTTATGTAGGCCATGTTCTTGGTCCAACCTTAGAAAACACAAAAATAGTCAAAAACATTGAAAACCTTAAACAATTACAAAATCTTGAAAAAATAAAAACAACCTCATAACATTTGCAAACTCAAATCATTCAAATAATCATAAACCAAAAACAACATAAAAAACAATGAAATATTTCAAAAAAGCTCAAAATCACCTGTCTCATCTCACTTTCACCCATAATAAACTTTCATCCATAATAAACCAATTGTTATCCTCACCCTTTGGTGATACAAATAGAAATAAGTAGAAACAATCAACATAATTAAACTTCAATGCAAAATTAGAATCAAAATGAAACACAAGCTTTAAACTTAAAATTCAAAATCTTGATCATTATCAAACATGTTAATCAAACTCTTATTAATAGTGTCATCAGTTCAACCTATCATCATCCAATGCATGTCCTAGGATACATCATTCTAACAATGGGCATCATTTTGGATATCATTTTGGATATTTATCCTCAAAACACATCTCTTTGGTAATAGATATAAATAGCATTGATTGTTTATTCATTTTGATATGTTCCCTTTTTATTTATCTTATTGGTTTGTTCTGATGATCTGTTGATGATGTCTAACAAAAAATATTTAGAGATATAGGAATGGTGCATTGATCATTTCTTTTGTTTGTTCTGTGTTTTGGATGTTCTTGTAATATGGCCTCGATGAATACTTGCCTTGCGTGTACGAGGATGGTCTCAAGTAAAACAATGGCTATAACATATCAGGTTATTCATACCTTTTATGTGTTAGTCTCCTCACTTCAATGGCTTGTTCTTTTACATGGTCAAACAAGGTTTTTGCATGTCAGGTATGAACATGGATACTCTTATCTATTTATAGAGTCTAAGTCCATCACATTAGATATAATTCCATCATGGTTTTCAATGCCTTGATGCATTGTGTCTATTTGCTATATCAAAAATAAGGAAGGAGATGATGAATTTTATCCTAACCCTAAGGCAAAGTAGTATCATCTACTCTATTCTATCTCATATCCAATAAAATATCAAATAATCATAGGCTTGTTGGACTTCTGAATCAATCTCAAAAAAATGGTTAATAAATGGTCATCTCATTCCACTACTATCTCATTCTATCCATCTTATTATTCTTATTCTTCTATATTTACTAACATTTATGTCCAAGTATCAAATTTGTGTGATATATATCAAAATATACATGAGCTTACCCATAGCCAATGACTACTTGTACATCATAAAATCCATCTACATCAAACATTTGAGTTTTCTAAGAATTCATTTTCTTCCTCTTTGTGGTGGAATTGATCTTGCATCCTTGTCGCAATCTCGACCTGAAAATCAAAATTTTCACTTATTCTCTTGAGGGGGTAGTATACTAGCATTCATTCCTTCCATTGGAGCATAGTGGAGCATCCAGAAAAATGTAGCATAATTTTTTGATCCGAGCAGCAATGTGATTTGAGAAGCATCAATTCTTTAAACCAATATAGCAAGTACCTTGCTTCAAAGAGGGGAAAAATATAGACACTTAAAATTGTCTTGATCAATATCATGCATTTGTCAATCTACTAACACCATTTTAGTCCTGATTTGACCACTTTCATCTATTTAATTAAATAATCTTGATTTTTTAACTAAATTCATCATTTTCTTCTATTAATCAAATAATTAAAATTATTGGATTAATTCACCTCTTTCATGCTAATTTTCATCCTATTTGATTAAATAGTGCAAATTATTTGGTTAAATCCCTTAATTCCTCTCATTTGATTAAATAATCTCAACTATTTAATTAAATATCATAAATCCCACCCTTTTAATTTAACGATCTAATTGTTTAATTAAAATCCTAAATTCTCTCATCTTGCACAATTAAATAATATCTTAATTATTTAATTGACTAATATCTTCTAATTCCTCCAACTTCTCCCACTTGCAAGAGAATATTCTTAGGAATATTCCTCCAATTCAAATTCAAATGTTTCCCACCAAATGGAAATATCTTCCAACATTCTTCCTAAAATCATGGGATTTGTCTTTGTCTCAATCAATTTGACCCTTTGATCAATTCCCTTGATCCATGGCATTGAGTAATCTTGATCCTTCATTTGATTATTGATCCATGTCATTCCCTCTCATCCATTTTCATCCATTGATTAACCAAATCAATCTTAGCCATTGATTCAACTAAAAATCCTATGAATAGCCCTCATTTGATGAGTAATTAATCCACAAGCATTCAAGCAATTGAACTATAGCCAATTTCATATCCACAAATCATTTGAGTACTCTTATGTTGTAAGAATTCATATCCATTTTCATCATTTATGAGCAAGTTAGCACAAATCCCCCAATGGGATGAGGTTTCAGTGTTTAATTAGGTTTCTTTGATCAATTTCATGTTATTTCATGTTTTTAATGGATTCTTAATTAGTATTTCAAGAATTTCATTAGGAATGTGGGTTAATTAGGTTGAATGCTTAGTTTCTTAGTTGATTCTAGGTGTATTTGATCTACATTTTATTCATGTTCATGGTACATATTTCTATATATGCATTATTTAGCATTATGTTTATATATTATAAATCATATAAAATTTGTAAATTAAAATATATTATATAAGCATTATATTAATTATAATCTATATTTGTATTGATATTGTATTTACAAGATGTAAATTTGTACAACTAATTTCATTTACACATCAATACCAATGAATTTTTATTTTGATAATTATAAATCTTTTTTTATCTTACCATCAAAACGTCAAGATGGAATAAGTTAGTGCACATGGTATTAAATGTTGACACGTGTTTGAGGGTCTCCATAGCCATCATAATTTTCAAACTTTGGAATCTCCAGCCCTTGAGGGTTAGGAGTGTTTACAATAGCAATAGACAAAGGACTTTGTCAAAAGGAAGGTTGGAAAATAGGTTGAGAAGCATAACTAGATAGGTTTACTAACTAGTTTTGCATCTTTCCCATGTTCTACAATAAAAAAGTTGGGATAGGGTCAAAAGATGAGACAAGACCAGTGGAACCACCACCAGGACTTCTAGAGCCACTAGAGCCACTAGCCCCTTTATTAGTAGAGACCTCACCACTGGGACCAGTATGGACTCTAGGATTACCACTAGGAGAATTAAAAGTGGTAGAACTAAATCCCAAGGGTACCTTATTTACCTTAATGGTGGGGATCAACAGAGGACCAGAGGCGATGTCAACAAATGGGCTAGTCTCAATCTTGCACACTGACACCCTAGACATAGAGACTTCTAGCTTCCTTTTAGCAGTCTCAGATCCAAGGCTCGTGAAGCACACAATTCAAGATTGTATGATGGAACATGAGTGTCCACAATGTTTGCAAGACCCTAGAGAAATTTGAGAACTCTCCAATCTTTATCCAACATAGCTCTTAATTTGTTGACAACCTTAGCATCCTTAGCTAGAGTTCTTTCTTTCTCCAAATACTTCTCAAACTCCTCAAGTCTTCTTTATAGGGAAATAAGTTGCATTGAGGGGATCTTAAGAGCATCATCTTCCTCCAAAGAAGAAGAGGAAGGAGAAGTATGAGGGGTAGGGATGTGTTTGGTAGCTTCTCCAAAAAGGTTGGAGAATTTAGTAGGCTTTCTCAAAACTACTTCGTCAAAAGTAGGACTAGTTTGACCAACAGTGACCTTAGAATCCATCCCTATATGTCTTACAATCCTTCTAACAACATGCTTGAAGTTCGTAGACTAAGTTATAAAGCTCATAAAGCTTCACAATGCATGAATCCACAATGCACCCAAGATACAAGAGAAGAATGTTTGACATGAAGGAACAAAAACAAAGATGTTCACATCGGGTTCACCAAAAAATGTAAAGTAGGGGGATTCGTCACCCTCGAGACTACAGCTCATAGGAGATCCCCAAGGAACAAACTTCCCTATACTACCTCAAGTTGATTTGATGGATTGGAAAGGGATATACGAGGCTAAAAAAGAAGGGAAAATAGAGGTTTCAAATCGTAGACTAAACATCTCACCATCTGAGGATGGTATCACAAGAACTAGACTCTAGTGCACCATACTAGCATCTCAGGGATGTGTTGGCATCCTATATGAACAAAGGGTATGATAAACAATCAAAAATATGTAGGGCCTACTTTCGACTCAAATATTTAGGTTTACAATTTAACAAGAAAATACAAAGATATATAGTATAACAAGAGGAATACTAAAAAGATATTCTAATGATGAAAATGATAAGGAAAGAGTAGGAAATATCTCATTCCACGTATGGTCTAGTTCTCCACTTGGATTTGAATAGACGAACATGCACTTACACATACAAAAATAGAAAATGTGTTGGATTTTGTTTTGAGGTTTTCCTTAGTCAGACCCTCGTTTTGGTGTTCCCACCTCCACGAATAGCCAAGATGTAATGATATAGAGAAAATCGATAAAGGAAATAAAGGAAAAGAAACTATCAAATCAAGATCAATGACAACTCGAATCCTACTATATAAGAAAAATGATGCAAGTAAATGAAAGAAGTAATATCACCTTCCCTTTTGCTAGCACTCAAGGCTGAGAGAGGAAGATGATGAGAGATGACACCACGCCAAGGAGATGGAGCTTCATAAACCTGCAAAGATAGTGGTGTTGTAGTAAGAACACGTTGTAGGAGCCAAGAAGAAAGCTTGGGGTAGCAAGAACACGTGATGGAGAAGCAAGAATGATCAAGAAGTGAGTTGCAAAAATGAGAATTATCTTGAGAGTGAAAGAGTGAATAGAGAGAGTGATAGTATAAATTTTGAATGGATAAAATGGAGGCAAAGAGTCATTTTTTGTCAGTCAAGAGTCCACAAAGAATGTTACATTCATGAACAACCAGGATTTGTAATGCTTATGTGGATTCTAGAGGCAGGAATCTTGTCAGGATGACAGTGTGACGCATGCACATCCTTGAAAGAAATTCCCCCATCGATGCAAAAAGATAGGGACACGTGGGAAAATCGAGATGAAAGGGATGGGTTTTTGCATCATCGGACTTTTAATTCTAATGAAAGGTTAAATAAATGGGAAATTTTCCTAGGGTGCAAATTTACACCATTACAATAATTCAAATACAATCATGATAAAGATCTACTCATAATCCTAGTAAAATTCATACAAATATTGCATGTTCATACAATCAAATTCAATGAGTGGTAACTCAATAATACCACTCATAATATCCACAACCTAAACTATTGGTCACATAAAATACAAAGATACCATGAACATGTAAGACATTGAAAGGAGATCTAGCCTAAATGAATTAAACTAGAACAATTCTCTTTCATCATAAACATTAGGGATCCAAAATTAACCAAGTAGTACTATTTGGTTGTTGTCATCAAAGGAGACACAAATATGTTGGTTAGGGTTTTGGTCTCTTTTTGGTGTCTGTGTGTGTGTTGTGACTGATATGATGGTTTATGTTAAAGTAGGTGAATTAGGACCAAATGAACTAAGTGTAACAAAATTTGGAAATTATAGAACAAAATGAAAGAAATAGAAAGTGGATATGGAGAAGAGATATAGAGAGGAACCGAAGATTGAAATCTAGAGAATAATTGGCAAGATAGGGGCATTGGTTGCCCTAGTCTAGAAGTATTGAAATCTAGGGTTTTAGGACCTACATAGGTGTACCAGTGTCTAAAGGTCTATGACAAAAAAATTAGAATTAAAATCTTAATAGAGCATGGGTAATTAATGTTCCCTAATTTGTTGATGATGTGTCCTTGAAACATTCTTGAGGGTTTAGGAGCCTTGAGATGTTAAATCCACTTCAATTAGTAGAAAACTTATAAGCCTACAAAATAGACAAAGGGAGAAACAATGTGTTGTATAGGGGCTTGCCTTGGTCAAACCCTATGTTAGATAGATGATAAAGACTGTGTTCTCTCAAGGGATTAGAGGAAAGATAAATGATAGATGATAATGAAAACATAAAAGGGGCGTCTTACCACTTATATTTGAAGCCCTTGTTGGATTGGTGTAGTTGTATCAATCTCATACAAGGAGGATGAAGGAGTATGGATCCTACAACTTTTAGTGCATATGATAATGATAATAAATAAGATGAATCTTACAATACATGAATATGAATTTTTGTTTAGGTTGTAGACTATAATTTACTATAATTTTGTTTCTTATCTTATGATTTTCTTGCTTTTGATGTTGCATTAATTACTTTAGAGTTTCTAGAGATATTAAGATTGATTAGAATTGATTAGGGGTTAAAAAGGAGGGAAGAACATATATATATATATATCAAATTATCCATTTTTATAGGCTAACAAATAAATTTGAATTCTTAAACATATTAAGGCCAACAATCAAATTTGAATTTTTGGACATGAATAGATAGGAAAGGGGTGTTGGGTGCCTAGGTCTAGAAAAAAATTTCTCTTCGAAAGTTTGACAATTAAGGATGTACTTAATTTTCCCAAAACAGTAGAAAAATAAATACATCACAAACATTATTAGACACATACACTAAATAGGGTACCAAACTTAGTGTAAAATTATTAGGGGTGATAATTTACGACACTAGATTTAGCCCCAACTTTAGTGAGGGTATGAAATTGCATTCATACTCACACTAAAGTATGGAGAAGATAGATCTCTTTATCAAAATGCTAAAGAGGTAGGATGACTCCAAGATAGGAGATGTGATATCCCTAAAATATAGTATCGTGTCAATTCTGGTAACAAAGTTTATTGGATTGATTTTATGTCTAACCTTTGGATACAATGATAATGACAAGATTGATTGGCTAGAATGACTTGGATAGTGCTAAATCTCAAGATGTTTATGAAAGGATTGGATGATGCCTCTACTTGGACTAGAATAATGAGTAAAAGAAAAGGATGGATGGTGGTGATTTTGAAAACCTAGAGGAGATATATTTCTACTAAATTTGAAAAGCCACAAGATGATGATAGGATTGATCAAGAGATAATAGCAAAAATATTTGTTTTATTTGATTAATTGTTGTCTAAAGGTAGGTTTTGATGTTTGACAAGGATGATGCTAAGGATAGACTAAAAACTATAGATTTTATTTAGGACTACTGATGATTGATAAGGTCGGGTACTGATTTGATTAATGTTGGTCCAAAAGGCTATGCAAACAGTACCTAGGAAAACCAAGTTGAAAGATATTATGGTTGATGTTTGAGGGTGAAAATGACTATGAAGATGTAAAAGGTCTAGTGTGATAGACATTTTGAGTGTTGGAAAAGAAGTTATGACAGTATTTAGGTTCAAAATTTTGCAGATATGAGGGTGTTTTTTGTGAGAGTTTAGTGTGATAAACGCATCAATTTACAATAGTTGGAGAGTTTACCATTGCATTGGTAATCTTCCTCTGAATTTTGGTTGAGGTACAATTCCCTCTTATGATATAATTTTTTATTTTTTGAATATATAAACTCGAGGGTATGCTTTTAACTAGAAAGTAGGAAAGGAAAACTAACACTTTCTCATAGTCATGATACACACACGAAGGGAAATACTTGAAATTAATTTACTGTTGAAATGAAATGGTCTGGATAATTATCAATATCATGACTCATATCAGATTACTAACACTTTCTGATCGACTAAGTACAATTTTAACCATTTACTGCAAATAGAATGAGCTAAATGTCACTAAACAAAACATTCTCAAAGGAAAGGAATATCCCAATGCTTTTCAAAGCTCACAAAATTTCTCACAAACATTAAAATCTAATTCATAATTACTACACATAGACAATAACATTCACATAAAAATAATTAAAACTGCAAAATTTGATCCTTTATTAAGATCAATTCTCACTCATGCATCACAGTGTAAGGGGGGTCAAAATTTTGAATCCTTGCAAAATTAAAACATGTCATATTTATAGTTTACAAAGCATAACTGTCACGAGAGTCTTGCAAAATAACTAAAAATAATTTATTCTTGAAAGAACCAGAATAATAGAGTTCAGCACTTTTAAAAGATAAAACATGAGAAACTTAAATTCTTCTAATGCTAAGATGGATAGGTATGCGAAGAGGTAGGCACTTCTTCCTCTAACGACTTATGTTGAGTAGCTTCCACGCATACGTGATAGTCTTTCAAGGCCATCACGAAAATAATATTTTTTCTCTATTGTGGGACAATTACATTCCTCATCCTTAACTTCTAAGTAGCTTTGATAATTTGAATTAGCTCCATTTTATGTGTGATGAATGCAAGAGAGCCCTCATGCCATGACAATGCCGAATCAATCTTGGACAACTTCTTTAGTGCCTCTTTATCAAATGATTGTTCCCTTGCATATGTGTCAACTTCCTTAAAGAAGGAATCCTTCTTTGAGTGTGGAAGGCCCTTGATTATCTCCTTTCATTATTTTGTATTCAAAATCAATAAAATTATTGATGAAATTATTATTCAAGTGATTGCATTCCTTCAACAATTTCATTTTCTTTGGGAAGTTTCATTTTATGAATTCAATCTTCCAAGCTACAATTTTTTTCCACATAAGAGTTTGATTATCTTCCTTGGAAGGAATGATTTTCTCAGCAGCAGCCTATTCCAAGCCCATGGCAATAATATCAATAATCTCATGATCAATTTGTAGCTAATGTGTCTCCTCCTACTTACAAAAGACCAATTACAATTTGATCAGATTCCTTAATACCACAAACTCATCATACACTTTTCTCAATTTCACAATTATAGGAGGTCTCTTCTCTTTGATCTCAAGAATCCAGCTCTAGACGACCTTCCCGTAGTAACTATCCTTTTGGATCCTACCCATCATGGCTTTTCTAGCAATTGAATTAGGATCAAAGGTAGGACTGGCTTGAATCAAGGATTGAGGTGAAGGATTCTTTAAAGTTCCAAGACAATTAGAGAGGAGCTCTATGGATTTTTTTAGTTCATCTTTATCCTGCTTATCCTTTTCTATCCTTTCCACCAACCTTGAGGAAGTCACTTGAAAATTATGGATATCTCCATCCCTACTAAGAGGACCTAAATCCACTTTGGTTACATTATAGTTTGTTTCCTTGACCTAATTAGGATCTTTCTACACAAAATGATATGTAATTAGAAAGTTACAAATTATTGCACTTAACTCCTAATTACAAAATTTTCCTAATCCAAACATAATTGCGTGACTATGTTGTCTAACTGTTGAAATTACAAAGGAGGTACACTTTTACACTAATTAAATAAATTAAATAATTACTAAAATAAGTAATTAGAAATTCAAATACTGAATTTAAACTAGAGAGAAAATTAGACAAAAGAGAGGAGAATAATAAGACAGGAGACAGAAGGATCACACGTAGGTTGACAACGAAGTTCGTCCAATGAGGACTACGTCTCTGGGTCCGCTTCTAAATGTTGGGACCGCTTTATTAATTTTTCCAAGCAATGATATTTCCTTGTTACAATTTCTAAGCTTCAAAAACCTGCATCAAATTCCTCACAATCTCTCTCACTTTACAATTTTTGGTGTATAATAACACCTTGTAATTTTTCTCCTCCAAAATTCTCACATTGGAATTATTTCTCCAAGTAGACTTGCTTCAATAATTTCTCTTCAAGAAAATTCTACTCCTTACAAGAAAATAAGACCCCCTTTTATACAAATTTATTTGCTAATATGGGCAAAAACCATATTATTTTGTAAATATACCCATGTCTCCTAATTACAACATGTAATTTTGCAAATCTCCCTTATTTGCAAAAATATTTCAAAATCTGTTCAAGTAATCCTAACCCCTTTTTAAAAATAATGGCTCTTATAATTTGAGCCTTACAAGATAATCCTTGAAATATTCTAAACCCCCTTTTAAATCATACAAATATTTAACCAATTATTTTAAGCTCCTTAAAATATCATAATTCGTTGAAATATGAGAAAGGTGATTAAAGGGGTTAATTTTTTGAAATACAAGTTTACGGGCTTTATTTCTCTCCTTGTTTTATGGGGAAGGCAAGAGGATTTTAAGGGATAAAATCCCACCAAATCCTCTCTTTTTTTTCTTTTGATTTTTAAACTATATATTTTTTATTTAACAAATATGGTTTAACCCATATTTATGCCATGTCATATACTCTTACCACATCACCATGCTGATGTCATCAAAGTCAACCAGAGTCAAATTTTTTACCAGACCAGCCGTAACTTTCACATACGAGCTCTATTTTTGAAACCAAATATAGTTCTAGAAGTAGCGCGATGAGCACTACAACCTGACATCATTTTTGCCTCATTTCGAGATGATCATTTTTTTGCCTTTTTGAATGCCTAATTTGCCTATTTGACCAAACCTTTGACCACACATAACTTCTACATAAAAACTCCTTTTGAGCCCGTTCAAGTTGCGTCAGGACTGTTTCAGCAAGCTCTATCCAATGATGTTGATTTGGATGAATTCTGAGACTATGAAATTTTTAGGTATTCTGGATCCACTTGGATCACAGAAGGTAAGGCAACTTCCATAACCAAATGTCTAGAAGTCTCATCTTCCATCAACCTAGCAGTGGTTTTTAGTTTCTTTACTTTAGCAGTTTTTTGTAGAAGTTTTCCCACAATATCCTCTTCTAGAAACATGATAGGCATTGTCTTCCTTTTCTTGGTAAGACAACTCTCTAACCAAGATGGTGTAGATGGAGATGCATTAGGGTTTTGGGAAGCCCTTGTTGTAGAGAAATGGAGAGATTTGTTTAGCAAAGGAGATCTCACCACATTATGTACATTCATGGGAGAATAAATTGGAGCTTCACCCCTTCACACATCCCCCTCTATCTCTCCTTGAGGTTGTTCGATGTGAGTTTTCAAGGCTTCCCTATCAGCTTCATTCCCTTGATTAATTTCCTCTTATCATTGATCGACATCATCACTACTTTGTTCCTTAGTTATGACATTGGGAAGAGGACCTCCACCACAATTTTTCTCAAGTCCTTTTCTTTTCTTAGGAGGATTATCGTCATTCACACTTCCACTTGATAGAGATGTAACCTATACTAGTGGTACTAGCGCAAAATACCTCATACCTATATGACCATTACTTGTTTGTTCATGAGCTCCTTTCTTCTATTTTGATGGAGCCTTTGTAGCTTCTCCTTTCCTTTTGGTTAACCAAACTTACATCCTTCTCAAAACTGTTGAAGTTCTGACTTGAACATCCTGATTTTCTTTACTTTTCTAGTCCAATGGTGACAAGGGAAAAGTTTGTACCTATTGAGCATAGGTTTGATCAATCAAATTAGAGTCTTCATCTTGTACTCCCCTTCTATTCCAACCTAATTTGAAATTGAAGATCTATTCCAAAGAGAGTCTCATCCAATTCCTTCTTCTTACCTCATAATCATCTACACAATCAACTGAGAAATCTTCAAGATGAGGCATATGATAATAACCAGGACCAAGCTAAAGATCTTATTTCTCACATAGTTTTTACTGTCAAATGGGAACCTCCTCTCATAAGTATCAAAAGATAATTTTGCAATTTCTCTTCTCAAATTAAGGGCATTTGATTGTGACTTGCATTCATAATATCCTAGACCAATTGGAATGGGATCCCAACATTCTTCCTATTTGTACATCTCTTGTTTACTTTCATGTCTTGACAATGAACTTCCATAAGGATGAATTTATTTTCTATGTGTCTAGGAAATTTTAAAGGAAATTCATCAAATCCACCCAACTACAAGTAGGTAAATGTTTGAAACTGTACAAAAATATTTCCATACTTGGTGACCAATTGAAAAGCCTCAGGAGATACTCTTTGCCTAGGATCACCCTGTAACTCCTTGATGAGGTTCATGCTAAACACATCATTTACCCTACAATAATTCCTATAACTCTTTTCAAGCTACAAGTTAGGGTAATAATCATAGATTTGAATTTGCTCGTCAAAATATTTGATAGGGTTTAAACCAATCCAAGGTCTTGTCTAGGCCAACACATAGAAGAGATAAGTGGACATATTGAATGACCTATTCAAAGTAATGCTTCTCATTGTATCATCCAATCAATCACTAATTATAGTGGCTCAATCCATATACTGTGTACCACCACAAATAACCTACATAAAGAAGTGCATCCATTATTTAAAATCATGTGTATTCATATTCCCTCTCACCCTATGCAATAACACAATAATATCTTAGATTTCTTCTTTGAAATGCAACTTGTGCATATTCTTAGGAAGTTGTGACTTTCCTTTCTTAGGGGGGTTGAACCATTCCTTTACAATGAAATTTTGATAATGCCCCTTTTTCTCTAAAAACAAACCTTGGGATAGGGTAAAATTGAAATGGGAATAACCTTCTCTTTCTAACAGTCGAAAACACCCACTTATTGTAGCTCTATCCAAGGTCACTAGGAGATTGTTGTCTTCTGTGCGAATTTCTCATGTCATTGGATTATAATGAGATATGCATTATAACTCCAAATCAGTGCATTGTACTACCGTTGGGAATGCAACAACCTTAAGGAGACCACTTTCTATTACCCTCTAGATGATTGGATTTCTATCTGCCCTACGAATTATTTCCTAGAATGCATCTAAATTGATATGCCCTAACCTTGTATCACCAATTTCAAGAAAGGAACTATCGAGACCATCTAGATGTTCATATCCCAAATATTTATATTTCATTCTCTCAAGTGTTCTTTTCAAAGATAATTCGACTATGGTACAATGCAAAAAACAACTAGCAATTTCCAAGACAAATTCAAAAAAGCCACTCACCTGAAAAACATGCCACTCTTTCTTGCTCGAACTGCTTCTTTGATTGTCACTCATATTTCTATTCTTCTCAACTTCTGGAATCACACTTTTGAAGAAGAATGATTATGTTTGAAATGAAAGATTAATATTACATGATTGAGCATTTATTTCATCTACTCGAGTAATGGCAGCATTTAATGCTTAACACACATTCCACTTGGTGAAAATATTAGACGACCTCGATAGACTTAGTAAAGTCGAGTATTTGAATAGATTTTAAGATTATAGTCTGTGGCCGATGAAGTTCAAAAACTTAAACCTACCCCGAAAAGTTATTCTTTAATTGGTGTGTTTCTTCACCTTAGATGATATCAGTGTCTTTTGGTTGAGATAAAACATGGTTAAAAAAGCATCATCAAGCCTAACAGAGGTTTGTGGAAACACCAAAAACCCACTTTTTTTTAATAATAACCTTTTTAAAAATTAATCCTTCGCGAAATGAAAGAGTTATAAAACTTGGGCGGTTACCAAAATGGTTTTGAAAACCTATCGAAAGACCAACACCTAAAGAAAATGATTTAAAAGAAAACCAAGTGGTAAAAGGCAAGTTGTGAGTATGGCTTCATGGGCTAACAAGTTTTACAAAAATGAATAAATACTGATGCACAAGACAATAAAGATTTGAAAAATGAAATGATACCCAAAAACTTGAATACTTAGAACCAAAATTAAAACCTAGGAAATAGATGGCTATGACTGGGAACACAGACTAACCATGATACAGAAGAACCAAGAATATTTGGTTAAACTCGTTGGGAAATAGATTCTAAAGGATGAATGAGCAAGAGAATCAAGATGAAGGATCAAAGCAAACCAAAAATAGAACACACACACCAAAAATGGAACCTAAACCAAGAACTCCTAACTACTAAAATATAAAGGTAGGGGATACCTACTTTCAAATTTGGTACAATTTCAAATCCTTCCCATTGTATGGCAGGGGCAAGATAGTGTTATTAGGGTAAGCCAACTTGAAAGAATTATTACTATGTACTTGCTAAATCTAGAAAGTACCTTTCCATGAGGAATAAAATTTTCCATGAGCTCCTTTGGTTTCTCACCTCTTATCCCATACTAAAACCATATCACCTTCCATAAAATTTCTTGGTCTAGTTCTCTTATCGAAGATCTTCTTAGCCTACACTTGATGTGTAGTAATCCTATCCACCATGTCATCTCTCTTTTCTTCAAGTTCACTTAAATACATTATCCTTTTCTCCAAAGAATTATGAACCTATTGATTTTCAAGGACCGTTTGTAATTTTGGGGTAGCCAATTCTAAGGGAAAAGGAAGGATTATACCAATCCCATAAACTAGTTCAAACGGGGACATCCAAATAGCCCTCTTTGACATAGTTAGATCAACCCATAAGGCTTCATATAGTTTCATATGCCAATTCTGTTGATTTTCATCCATCAATTTCCTTATGATAGTTACCAGATTTTTATTACTAGACTTAGCTTGTCCATTCCCTTTAGGGTACTAATATAATGAATGAGAGAGAGATATTTCATGATCGTAGCAAAACATAACTTTTGAAGATGAGAAGTTGGTTTCATTATCAATTACTAACCTCTTAGGAACCCCTAAACAAACTATAATACTTTCTTTGATAAAGTCACACACTACTTCAAATGTTGTATGTTTCACAGGAGCAGCCTCAACCTATTTGGGGAAGTAATTTGTGACTATCAAAATATGAGTGTGTGCCCTATGCTCGAAATAGGATTGATAGGCCCCACGAAATATAATCCCGATTGTTGGAAAGGCTCTTCAATCATTATTGGTCTTAATGGCAACACAACTAATTGGGGTCTACCCATGAATCTTTTGCATATATTGCAATTTACCACCCAATGATAAGCATCTTTAAACATTCCCGACTAGTAATAATATTACCAAAGAATCTTAAAAGCTATGACCGAAGAAGAAAAGTTCCCTCTGAAAAATTCCTCATAAAACACCTTAAGAAGCTTCTATTGTTGTTCTTTATATACACACCTTAAAAATGACTCGTCCAAGCTCTTTTTATAGAGTATATCATTATAGATTGCCTACTTAGATACCTTTAGCTTGAGGTTCCTCTTCTCCTTTGGAGAAATACATGAAGTACATTCCTCATAAGTAATATAATGGGCCACATCAAAAAACCATGGGTCTTGTATACTTACAAACAATACTGTCAGAGAGGGTTCAGTTTCCTCAGGTTCATTTTCGGTGATAAGCTTACATAGACCTCTACCCCTGACTAGCTTGGTGGGCTTGATGTATGTCATATTCTTGAACTTTGGCTACCCAGGAACCCCCTTTATTACAACCAATCTCTTGTTGTGTGAGTATACTTTTTACCGCCGTGTTAGGAACAAAGACCTTGGTGTGAGAGTGAAGGATGTAAAACCTAAATTGTTTAACTACTTTGACTAAAAAAAGCATGTTTTTCCATTTGAGAATAGTTCACTTCATGATTTTTTAATGGAACAATCATAAAGGCAATAGGAGCCTCAATATTCTAATCATTTTCTTGAAGAAGAATAATTGACATTGTATTCTCTAAGGCATAACAATAGATGATGAAGTCTTTATTGAAGTCAAGATGCACTAGCACTAGGGAATTTGCAATGGATACCTTGATATAATCAAAGTATTGTTTTCCAACATCACTCCATTTGAAACCTTGATTCCCTTTCATCATATCGGCTATATGCTTTGTAATCTTTGAAAATTCTAGGAAAAATTTCCTCAAAAAATTCACCTATGCAAAGAAAGATTTTACACTAGTCTTATTTGAAGGCAAGCTTAATCTTTGAATGGCCCTAACCCTTTCTAGATCGATTCTAATTCATTCTTTAGAAATGATGTGCCCCAAAAAATTTCCTCCAATGACCCCAAAGACAAACTTCTTAGGGTTCAAGGATATGTAGTGTTCCCAACATCTTTGTAAGCTTCTTTCTAGTTCTTTGAAATGATTGTCCCTTTTCTTGGAGAACATAGTCAAATCATCAAAATATATCACTATAATCTTATTTCGTAGATCACCAAAAGATAAATCCATCACCCTTTGGAATGTAGCTCCATCATTGATTAGCCCAAAAGGCATTCTATTATAGGAAAGTGTACCCCATGGAGTAATAAAGACAGTTTTTTGCTGATCTTCTTTTTCAATGCTGATTTGATTGAAACCAGAGAAGCCATCTAACAAGGACATCATTTCCAAACCAAATACAATCTACAACACATGATCCATGACTAGGAAAGTGTAATTTTCCTTTAAGGAGGACTAGGTTAAATTTCACAAGTCTACGCAAATCCTTATCTCTTCATTTTTCTTGCAAACTAGAACAATATTAGCAACACAAGTGGAGTGATGGATATGATAGATAACCTAGGCCTTCAACATCTTGTCTATCTCCTGAAAGATGGCATCAGTAACCTTCAGATTATAGTTTCTTTATTTTTTTCTAAAAGGTAATGTGTCAGGCTTAAGTGGTATGTGAGGTTGCATTTTCCTACCCATGAAGTTCTTCAAATCATTGTAACACCAGGAAAATACATCTTTATACTTAAGCAACAATTGGATCAACTTAGCTCTTTGATCAAGAGTGCAAAATTTACCAATATATACCAAGTTAGTGTTATCCAACATCCCTATGTTGATAGATTCCTACTCCCCAAAACTATTTATAGATTGGGCCATCTTCCTTTTTTAATGCATCTATCATGCCTATCAAACAATTGTTCCAATGAAACCAATCCTTTAGGTATTTTATTCCCTTTCAATTGAATCATACATTTTTCTAGTTCTCTTTTATTGTCTAGACAAAATTCTTCACATGCGGCTTCATTGCCCTCGAAATACATTTTTGCAAAAATATTTATGCATTCCAAAAAATCTTGTATCTTCTTATCATTCTTAAAGACTTGCCAATTTTCAACATTGTTTGGAACATTCAGTCGATATACTATTTCAATTTGATATGAGATGTCCTTAAAATTAGGGTGCGAGAGAAGTAAGTTGAAATGACCAAGGAGTCTACTCTAGTATTTGGTTCCCTCGGAACTGATTCAATAGAGAAGGAATCAAAGGCTTCTATTTCATCCCATACTCTATTTCTATAGTTCCTCAACCTCTCATTCTTAATAGTGAACACCTTTCTCACCTACTTGAAAATCAATTCCATATCACCCACTGCTCTTAGCTTCTTGGTTCCTTTTTCTTTAGCAGCAACTATTCCCAATAACAAAGCTTCGTACTCAGTGGTGTTATTGGTGCTCTTGAATTCTAGCTTGTACGAGGAAGGAAACTTATCACCATTAGGTGAAACCAATGCCATAGTTGCACCATAACTAGAATTGGCACAACTACCATCAAATTCTAGGGTCCACAATTCATAGGAGATGCCATGGCTAAAAGTAGCTTTAGTATTGGTATCTTCAGAGAATAACATCTAATTGTTGAATTCAGACTCTATGTATAGGATTTGAGAATCATATTTGAGGACAGTGAATTTGGCCTTTGATTCTAGTTCCAAATAGATCTTTTTTATTTTCAAGCGAAATAAATGCTTGAGACCAATCCATATGTATTTCTCTGTAGAAAATTTGACTAAGAAGCTTTCCATAACTTGTAGGTATATCAACAACTAAAATTGTCAACTTAAGTCTCTTCTCAAGATGGGCTTCCAGAGCTACTTGAGCATCTTTGATCTATCCTACTAAAGGAACTTGCTTGGCATCCATCAAGTACCATTTTCCAAAAGTTTGAGTTAAAGAAAGACCTAATGTTATGGCTATGTCAAAAGACATTACATTATCTGATGCTCCTGAATCAATAATACAGTTATTCAATCTGTGACCATTGATATACAAAAATACATAAAAAGGATTGGGCTATTGATCAGGTGTAACTGGAGTAGAATTTTTAGCAACTGAAGGTGACTTAGGGGGTGAAGCTTCATGATTCACCAAATCTTCTTCTACTAGATTAGCTTTTGTATGATCGAATTTAATGAATTTCAACAACCTATCCAATTCACTAGGGTTGGTTCTCAAATACTTAGCAGTTGATATTTGATTTTTTGTGTTTTCATAGAAATCCATAATATCAAAAGGAGCTAAGTTCTTATTAGAGGCTTGAACAATTGGATTCTTGGGGATAAAATTTGGAACTTTATGAGGAGAAGAAGAATGAAATTTGAAAGGAGTAGGAGTTTTATTAGAATCAAGCATACCTTTTTGACTCGAGTTTTGTTTCCTCAGGTGAGTACCATACAAGAAGCATCATCTAAAGTGGTATACACATCTTTGCCTCTATCGGTGTCAGGAGTAAATTCTAGAAAATTATCCTCATAGTCGCCATATCCTCCCAAACTAGTTTCTTGTCCATCCCTTGCTTCTATTCTTCCTCATTCTTCATTCATCTCTCAATACCTACTCAATTCAGGACAATTAGCCCCTTCGTGTTCATAATTCAAATAGAAGGTACATTTGTTGCCCTGACCGAGAGGTGCTTCTATTTCCAACCATTGTTATGTAGGGGGGAACTGCAATTATCTATTGTTCGCTCCAAAATACTGATTTGGATTTATTCTGGGAATATCTTGATATGGCTACTGAGAAGATTGAGCACCTTTAGGAATTTTTCACTTCAACATGATGATATCATTTGCAATTTCTGAATCATGGGATCAACAAACGTAGAAGGTTGGGTATCACCCATTTGAATCTCCTTTTTCCATTTACTAGCCTTAATAAAGTCATCTTCTAATTCAACATCTAAGGTCTGAATGGTTGCTAATTGGCCACTCATTCTCTCCTCAAAATGAAAGCTAATGTCTGGTGGCATAGCATTCACAAGGAAACACTTTAGGTTCTCATCTGAAGGTCTCTTTTCTTGTTAAAGCCAATTCACTATCTTATTGAACTGAGCCACAAAATCCCTCATTGGCTGATGTATTTCCTTTTTTTGATTGGTGACATTAGCCAGGAGAGTATGTTCATCTTTTGTACTCTTAAAATGATCTTCAAACTTAGTCCTCATGTGGTCCCATGTACTAATACACCCATTCAATAAATGATAAAACCATTTAGCAGCAACATCCTCCAATGATTCTACAAAAATCCTTACTACTACATCATGTTGAACTCCCAAAATGATACAAGTAGCAAAGAAGGCATTCAAATTCTCATTAGGAGTGACCTTCCCATTACCCCTAAACTTTAGAAGATTCTTTCTAGAGCCCTTTGGGAAGTCATTCAATTCAACTCCAAGACACAAAGGCCCAATGGTTCCTCCCCATGGGACTAGTTGAGCCATACTTCGATTGTGACGGGTAGTAAAAGGTAAAATAGTTGTAGGGATAGGAGTTCCATGTAAGACAAGAGTTTGGCAAGTAACGAGCGGTTCAGTAGATAGGAGGGGTTTTTCCTGTATAGGTGAGGATGGCCTACTTCTTGATATAACCCTCCTTGGTCTTAAAGCTTCATCAAGCTCCCCTCTTTGCATAGCCTCAAAAATAGGATAAAAAAGATCCTTCTTGTCACTTCTGATATAAGGCTTAAACTCTAGTGTGAATTTTTTTTCCAATTCCAGGTATTGAATCTGCTTCAGTTCCCCAACAGAGTTGCTAAAAATATGTTAGTGAACAATTTTTTCCTTTATAAATTTGGATATGAATGGCTCTATGATGCCCAACAAGGATGCATCAATTCACAACAGTTGGAGATTTTACCATTGCATTGGTAATCTTCCTCTGAATTTAGTTGAGGTACAACTCCCTCTTCTGATATAATTTTATATTTTTTGAATATATAAACTTGAGGGTATGCTTTTAACCAAAAATTAGGAAAGGAAAACTAACACTTGCTCATAGCCATGATACAAGTGCAAAGGGAAATGCTTGAAATTAAATTATTGCTAAAATGAAATGGACTAGAAAATGATTAGTATCGTGACTCATAGATCATATTACTAACACTTGTTGACTCAAATCAATACAATTTTAACCATTTACTACAAGTAGAGTGAACTAAATGTCATTGAACAACACATTCTCAAAGGAAAGGAATATCCAAATGCTTGTCAAAGCTCATAGAATTTCTCACAAACATTAAAATATAATTCATAATTACTACACAGACAACAACATTCATAGAAATGAATGAAAACTACAAAATTTGATCCTTTATTAAGATCGATTCTCACTCATGCATCACAGTGCAAGGGGGATCAAAATGTTGGACCCTTGCACAATTAAAACATAACATATTTATAGTTTACAAAGCATAACTATCACTAGAGTCTTACAAAATAACTAAAAATAATTGATTCTTGAGAGAACCAAAATAATAGAGTTCAAAACATTTAAAAGATAAAACATGAGAAACTTAAATTCTTCTAATGCTAAGATGGTTGGGTATGCAAAGAGGTAGATGCTTCTTCCTTGGACAACTTTTGTTGAGCAACTACCACGTGTACTTGATAGTCTTTAAGGGCCATCATGACATCAATAATTTCTATCTATTTTGGGACGATTACATTCCTCTTCCTTAACTTCCAAGTAGCTTTAGCAATTTGAATCAGCTCTATTTTATGCACAATGAGTGTAGGAGAGTCCTCATGCCACGACAATGCCAAATCAATCCTGACTATCTTCTTTAGTGCCTCTTTATCAATGATTGTTCCCCTACATATATGTCAACTACCTTAAAGAAGGCATCCTTCAACTCTTCAAGTGTGGTAGGCCCTTGATTATATCCTTTCATTATTGGGCATTCAAAATCAGTAAAATTCTTGATGAAATTATTATTCAAGCAATTGCATTCCTTCAACAATTTTGTTTGCTATGAGAAGTTTGATTTTATGAATTCAAGCTTCCAAGCTGTACCTTTTTCCACATAAGAGCCTGATTATCTTCCTTAGAAGGAATGATTTTCTCAGCAACAACCTTTTCCAAGCCCATGGAAATAATATTAGTAAGCTCATGATCAATTTGTAGCCAATGTGTCTCCTCTTTCTTACAAACAACCAATTTAGATTTGATCGCATTCCTTAATAACATGAAATCATCATACACTTTTCTCAATTTCTCAATATAGGAGGTCCCTTCTCTCTGATCTCAAGAACCCAACTTTGGATGAACTTCCCGTAGTAACTATCCTTTTGGATCCTACCCATCATGGATTTTCCAGCAATTGAATTAGGATCAAAGGAAAGACTAGCTTGACTCAAAAGTTGAGGTGAAGGATCTATTAAATTTCTAAGACAATTAAAGAGGAGCTCTATGTATTTCTTTAGTTCACCTTTATCCTGCTTATCCTTTTCTATCCTTTCCACCAACCTTGAGGCAGTAACTTGAAAATTATGGATATCTCCATCCCAACTAGGAGGGCCTAAATCCACTTTGGTTACATTATAGTCTACCAACTTGACCTGATTAGGATCTTTTTGCATAGAAGGTTGGGAAACTTCCATAACCAAATGTCCATAAGTCTCATCTTCCATCAACCTAGTAGTGGTTTTTCATTTTCTTTACTTTAGGAGTTTTATGTAGAATTTTTCCCACAATATCCTCTTTAGCAACATGATAGGCATTGTCTTCCTTTCCTTGGTGAGAGAACTCTCTAACCAAGATGGTGTAGATGGAGATGCATCAGGGTTTTGGGAAGTCCCTAGTGTAGAGAAACTGAGAGCTTTTTTTAGCAAGAGAGATCTCACCACATTGCATACATTCGAGGGAGAAGAAATTGAAGCTTCACCCCTTCACACATCCCATTTTGTTTTACATTGAGGCTATTGGATGTGAGTTTATAAGGCTTCCCTATTAGCTTCATTCCCTTTGTTAGGATTTAGGTGTCATCAACCATGTAAATCCTTTAATTTATTATTCTCCTAAAGTGTTTTGTACATTTACCCATAAGAGGTGAAACTGTTTGACCAACAGTGGTGAAAGAGACAATGTAAATGCAGTGTTACCATTACCATTTGTCCTTTTGGAAAAGGACAAACTAGCTAGGCGTCCCACCTTGGAATCTTCTAAAATAAGGTTGTTGGGTCAAAATAGGGTGTTGTAAGAGCATCTATGACATGCATAACAGTTTTCATAAGATGCTATGACAATATGATAGATTCCTATGACAGAATATGCTATTTTTGGACCCAAGGCGCCCATGCGTGAAAGATGCCTTATGACAGCTGCAAGAGCATCTATAAGAGGCTATTTTTGGTATTTTTTTACCATTTCAAGGAGGGAGGCATGGGTTTTTCTAGGTGGTATTTCTGCCTATTGTTTGGTGAAACCATGGTGGTTTCCATCCTCACAAATCTCTATAAATTGGGGCCTTGAGTTAGAGTTATTCAATTTAGTTTTGCAGGGTAATAGGGTGTTGCTGGATTTACATGGAATGAAAAGAGAAGTCTATTGCTGCATGTAATATTTGAGATTATCAGTAATATACTTTCCTCTCTTTCAGTGGTGGAGTTTTTTCCCTTCGGGGTTTCTCCACATAAATCTGTTGTTGCATGTGTTATGTTTTTTCTATCTCTCTCTCTCATTATTTCTTCACACTAAGGCTAAAGGTCAATCTACATATTTCAGATTTACATTCACTCATTTAAGTTCATATTGCAAGCTTTCTTCACCTTTATTATCAACATTTGGTATCAGAGCTAACGGTTTTGTTAAGGAAGGGATGCTTTCCTTTTAAAGTGTTGAAGGTTTTTTGTTGCAGTGGGAGCTTTTGTGTTGTGGGTTTTGCAGATTTGTGAAAGATTGCATACCATGGCCTCCACCTCTCGTCTAGATATTGAGAAGTTCAATGGAACTGGTTACGAGATGTGGATGTTGAAAGTGGAGGATCTTCTTGAGAAAAGAGATCAGTGGTTACCAGTTTCAGTTGATAAGAAGCCATCTACTTCAACCTTGTCAGATGAAGATTGGAATAAGTTAGAAAAGAAGGCTCGAGGGACTATTCGGTTGTGTCTCATAGATTTTTTCCTCCTAAATGTCTCTTAAGAAGACACATCATACAAGCTTTGGAGGAAGATAGGTGAAATCTACCAAACTAAGAGTTTGTCTAACAAGTTGTATCTCAAAAGATGTTTGTATTCATTAAAGATGAAGGATGGTGAATCTATTGCTGAACATTTGAATGCTTTTAATTTGATTATAAGTCAACTTGCATCTATTGATGTTAAAATAGAAGATGAAGATAAATGCATTTTATTGATTTGCTCTTTGTCGGAATCTTGGGAAAATTTAATTATTGCTATAACAAGTGGTGGTACAGAACCTAAGATGGATAATATTATTCCCGTACTTATTTCAGAGGAGATGAGGAGAAAGACATGTGTAGTGGCTCCCAAGATGCCTTGCATGTGTGAGGTAGTCCCAAGGAGAAAGAGCCTAAAGGGGATAAGAAGAAGGATAAGTCTAAAGGATGATCTAAGACCCCTGGAAAGAGCAGAGTGAAGTGTTGGAACTGTGGTAAACGGGGACATGTGAAGAAGGAATATAGAAACAAGAAAAAGAATGTAGATTCCTCCATGGAAAAGTCCTCTGATAATGGTGATTTTGATGCTTTGATTATTTCAGCTAACACAGTTTGTAATGATGCTTGGCTTATTGATTCAGGTGCTTCCTTCCATATGACTCCTCATGAGGAGTGGTTTTCTACATACAAAGAATATGATGGAGGAGAGGTCTTCATGGGTGACAATAGCTCACAAAAGGTTATCGATAAAGGAAAGGTAAAGTTGTGTTTCAGTGATGGGAGGGTTAAAATCCTTGATGATGTTTTACATATTCCAGGACTTACAAAAAGTTTAATTTCGGTTTCCAAGTTGAATGATTTTGGGATGCATGTGACATTTGACAAGTCTGGCTGTAGGATGGTAAGGGGAAGTTTGGTGGTTGCTAAAGGATCTCGAATAGGGAATTTATTTACGCTACATGCCTCTACTTTTTGTAACTCCTCTTTTGTAACTAGCACTGAAAATGCATGTATGTTGTGGCACTATAGATTGGGTCACATTGGTGAAAAAGGTCTTAGGACCATACTTGATAAGAAACTAGTAGATGGTATTTATGATTATTCTGTTGGTAAAAATGATTTTTGTGAGGATTGTGTGTTTGGTAAACAAAACAGGTCATCATTTCCTAAAGGAACTAATAAAGCTAATGGATTGTTAGAACTAATTCATTCGGATGTGTGTGGTCCAATGGATACAAATTCTTTGGGTAAATCTCATTATTATGTTTCATTTATTGATGATTACTCAAGATATACTTGGATTTATTTTATGCATACAAAATCTAAAGTTTTCACCAAATTTAAGGAATTTAAGGCATTGGTTGAAAAGCAAACAGATTATAAGATAAAAGTATTGAGATCTGACAATGGGGGTGAATATTGTTCTAACGAATTTGATGAGTTTTGCAAACATATAGGAATTGTTAGGCAAAAGACTACACCTTACACACCCCAAAAAAATGGGGTAGTAGAAAGAATGAACTATACATTAATGGAAAGAGCTAGGAGCATGTTAAGTAGTGCTAAGTTAGATAAATGCTTTTGGGAAAAAGTTGTTGGTACTACTTGTTATTTAATTAATAGATCTCCTTATAAAGTTCTTGTTGATAAATCTCCTTATGAAATGTGGTTGGGTAAAAATCCTTCAGTTTCACATTTAAGAGTCTTTGGTTGTGAGGCTTTTGTTCATGTGCCTCAAGAGAAGCGGTCTAAATTGGATCCCAAATCTCATAAATGCATCTTTGTAGGTTATGGTGAAAATGTTAAAGGTTATAAACTTTGGAATCCACTAACACGAAAGATGATATTTTCTAGAGATGTTATTTTCAGGGAATTTAGAGCTAACTCTGAAGATGTGCAACCAAAGGAAAATTCAAAGACAGTGCATTTTGAAACTAAGCAAGAAGATGCACATGTGGAAGAACAAAGAGATGGACAAGAAGATGTCGAAGAAGAAGAGAGTTCTGAAGAATCTGTTGTAACAGAAGAAGTTGAAAACAATGAGGATGAACATGAGGAGGAAGCTCTTACTCCACCTTTGAGAAGATCCACAAGACAACGAAATCCAGTTGACAGGTATAGCCCACCTTATTTTCGTTGTAAATTTGCTTTGTTATGTACTGATGATGAACCTATATCTTTCAGGGAGGCTCTCTCTTCAGAAGAATGTGAGTCTTGGATGCATGCCATGCATGATGAGATGATGTCTTTCAAAAACTGTGACACTTGGGATCTTGTTAGTTTTCCCAAAGGAAGAAAGGCCATTGGTTGTAAGTGGATATATAAAAAGAAGTTTGGTGCAGACGGAAAGTTGGAATGGTACAAGGCCAGATTAGTGGCCAAGGGCTACTCCCAGAGAGAGGGAGTTGATTTTGGTGAAATATTCTCTCCTGTTGCTAAGTTAACTTCTATTAGATTCATTTTATCCATTGTTGTTGCTTATGATTTAGAAATAGAACAAATGGATGTTAAAACTTCTTTCTTGCATGGGGATCTAGAAGAAGAAATTTATATGCAACAGCCTAACGGTTTTGTTGTGAAAGGAAAAGAACACTTGGTTTGCAGGTTAAAACGGTCTCTATATGGTTTGAAACAATCACCTAGGATGTGGTACCAGAAGTTTGATGCATTTGCAGTAAATATGGGTTTTGTTAGAAGTGATGAGAATCACTATGTTTATTTTAAAGTTATTGATGATTAGATATTGATTATTGTCTTATATGTGGATGATATGTTGTTCATTGGTAACAATAAGGCAATGATTAGGGAACTTAAAACTCAGCTTTCTGGCACATTTGATATGAAATATTTAGGGGCTGCTAAATATATTCTTGGGATGGAAATCATTAGGGATTAGGTTCACAGAAAGCTTTGGTTAAGTCGGAGTAAGTATGTTAACACTATTTTGCAAATCTTTAATATGTGGGACTGTAAACTAGTAAATGTTCCATTTCCTGTTGGTACTAAGTTGAGTTTAGACATGTGTCCTAAATCAGATGATGATATTGATGAAATGTCTAAAGTTCCTTATGCTAGTGTTGATCAGTAGTTTAATGTATGCAATGGTTTGTACTAGACCAAATATAGCCCAAGTAGTGGGAGTTCTAAGTAGGTTTATGTCTAACCCTGGTAAAGACCATTGGACTTTTGTTAAAAGGGTATTTAGATATTTGCAAGGCACTTCTGATTACTGTTTGGTTTATCATGTTAGAACAATGTTGATAAGTCATTGGACATACAGGGTTTTGTTGATGCGGATTGGGCAGGTGACTTGGACAGTCGAAGGTCCACTAGTGGCTATGTGTTTACTTTGTTTGGAGTAGCAGTGAGTTGGATGAGTAAAAGACAACTTACAGTTTCTTTTTCTACCACTGAAGCAGAGTATATGGCTATTACACATGCCTCTAAGGAGGCATTTTTGTTATAGATACTTGGTAATGGTATTGGTTTTGATTGCAGGATAGTGAGGATCAGATTTGATAGTCAGAGTGCCATATGTTTGGCTAAAAATCCTATGTATCATGCTCGTACTAAGCATGTTGATGTTCAGTATTACTTTGTGCAAGAAATGATTGAGAATGGAAAGGTCTTGATTGAAAAAGTTGACACTTTGGATAATGTTGCAAATTCTCTTACGAAGCCAGTCACCATGGAAAAGTTCTCTTGGTGCAGAAAGGCCATGGGCCTTGATCATTGTACTTAATTCTATGTAATTGTATCTCTATGGGTGTAATTTACAATGTATGATGTCAAGTGGGAGAATTTTAGGATTTAGGTGTCATCAACCTTGTAAATCCTTTAATTTATTATTCTCCTAAAGTGTTTTGTACATTTACCCATAAGAGGTGAAACTATTTGACTAATAGTGGTGAAAGAGACAATGTAAATGCAATGTTACCGTTACCATTTGTCCTTTTGGAAGATGACAAACTAGCTAGGTATCCCACCTTGGAATCTTCTAAAATAAGGTTGTTGGGTCAAAATGGGGTGTTGTAAGAGCATCTATGACATGCATGACAGTTGTCATAAGATGCTATGACAGTATGACAGATTCCTATGACAGAATATGCTATTTTTGGACCCCGGGCGCCCATGCATGAAAGATGCCTTATGACAGCTGCAAGAGCATCTATAAGAGGCTATTTTTGGTATTTTTTGACCATTTCAAGGAGGGAGGCATGGGTTTTTCTAGGTGGTATTTCTTCCTATTGTTTGGTGAAACCATGGTGGTTTTCATCCTCACAAATCTCTATAAATTGGGGCCTTGAGCTAGAGTTATTCAATTCAGTTTTGTAGGGTAACAGGGTGCTACTAGATTTATAGGGAATGACAAGAGAAGTCTATTGCTGCATGTAATATTTGAGATTATCAGTAATATATTTTCCTCTCTTCCGGTGGTGGAGTTTTTTCCCTTCGGGGTTTCTCCATGTAAATCTGTTGTTGCATGTGTTATGTTTTTTCTATCTCTCTCTCTCATTATTTCTTCACACTAAGGCTAAAGCTTAATCTACATATTTCAGATTTGCATTCACTCATTTAAGTTCATATTGCAAGCTTTCTTCACCTTGATTATCAACACCCTTGATTACTTTCCTTTCATCATTGCTTAGAATCATCACTACTTTGTTCCTTAGTTATGAAATTGGGAAGAGGACTTCCTCAGGAGGATCATCGTCATTCCCACTGCCACTTGATAGAGATGTAACCTATACTAGTGGTATTGGGAGAAAATACCTCGTACCTATATGACCAGTACTTTTTTGTTCACACGCTCCTTTCTTCTCTTTTGATGGAGCCTTAGCAACTTCTCTTTTCTTTTTGGTTAACCAAACTTGCATCCTTCTAAAAATTGCTAAGGTTATAACCTGAATATCCTCATTTTCTTCACTATTCCAGTCCATCGGTGATAAGGGAAATTTTTTTTTCCATTGAGCATAGGTTGGATCAATCAAATTAGAGTAATCATGTTGTACTCCCCTTAAATTCCAACCTAATTTGAAATTGAAGATCTATGCCAAAGATAGTCTCATCCAATTCTTCTTGTTACCTCATAATCGTTTACACAATTAGCCTAGAAATCTTCAAGATGAGGCATATGATAATAACTAGGACCAAGCTGAAGATTATTTCTCACATAGTTTTTACTATTAAATGGGAACCTCCTCTCATAAGTATCAAAAGAGAATTTTGCAATTTATCTTCTCAATTAAGGGCATTTGACTATGACTTGTATTCATAATATCATAGACCAATTGGGAATCGGGTCCCAACCTTCTTCCTATCCACACATCTCTTTTTTACCTCCATGGCTTGGTGACAAAATTCCATAAGGATGAATTTATCTTCTATGTATCTGGGAAGTTTTAAAGGAAAGTCATTGAATCCACCCACCTGCAAGTAGGTAAATGTCTGAAACTATATAAAAATATTTTCATACTTGGTAACCAATTGAAAATCCTTAGGAGATACTCTTTTCCCAAGATCACCCTGTAACTCCCTGACCAACTTCATGTTGAACACATCATTTACCCCATAGTAATTCCTATAACTCTTTTCAAGTTGCAAGTGAAGGTAATAGTCATAAATTTAAATTTTCTCGTCAAAATATTTGATAGGGTTTAAACCAATCCAAGGTCTTGTACAAGCCAACACATAGAAGAGATAAGAGGACATCTAGAATGACCTATTCATAGCAAAGCTTCTCATTATATCATCTAATCTATCACTAGAACTATAGTGGCCCAATCTAGATACTATGTACCACCACAAATAACCTGCACAAAGAAGTACATCCATTCTTCGAAATTGTGTGCATCCATATTCCCTCTCACCCTGTGCAATAACACAATAATATTTGAGATTTCTTCTCTGAAATGTGACTTGTGTATTTTCTTAGGAAGATGTGACTTTCCTTTCTTAGGGGAATCAAACCATTCCTTTGTAATGCAATTTTGATAATGCCCCTTTTTCTCTGAAAAGAAACCTTGAGATAGGGTAAAATTGTAATGGGAATAAAATTCTCTTTCTGGTAGTCGAAAACACCCACTTATCGTAGCTCTATCCAAGGTCACCAAGAAATTGTTGTCTTCTATGCAGATTTCTTGCGTCATTGGATTATAATGAGATATGCATTCTAACACCAATTCAGTGCATTGTACTACCACTGGGAATGCAACAACCTCAAGTAGACCACTTTCTATTACCCTCTAGGTGATTGGATTTCTATTTGGCCTACAAATTATTTCCTAGAATGCATCTAAATTGATATGCCCTAACCTTGTATCCCCAATTTCAGCCAAGGAACTATCGAGACCAATTAGATGTTCATATCCCAAATATTTATATTTCATTGTCTCAAGTGTTCTTTTCAAACAAAATTCAACTGTGCTACAATATGGAAAACAATTACCAATTGCCAAGAAAAATTTAGAAAATCCACTCACCTAAGAAACATGCCACCCTTTCCTGCTTGAATTGTTTCTTTAAGTGTTGCTCATATGTCTGTTATTCTTGGCTTCTAGAATCACACTTCCCAAGAAGAAGGATTATGTTTGAAATGATGGCTTAATATTACACAATCGAGCATTCATTTCATCTACTCAATTATTGTCAGCATTTAATGCCTAACACACATGCCACTTGGCAAAAATATCAGATGACCTTATTACACTCAGCAAAGACGAGTATTTGAACAACTTTTAAGGGTATAGTCGATGGCCGATGAAGTTCAAAAACTTAAACCCTCCTTGACAAGAAGTTCTTTAATTGGCATGTTTCTTCACCTTAGATGATATCATTGTCTTTTGGTCAAGATAAAACATGGTTAGAAAAGCATCATCGGGCCCAATGAAGGTTTGCGGAAACATCAAAAACCCACTTTGCTTTAATAATAACCTTTTGAAAAAGAAATCCTTCACAAAATGAAAGAGTTATAAAACTTGGGCGGTTACCGAAATTATTTTGAAAACCTATCAAAAGACCGACACCTAAAGAAAATGATTTACAAGAAAACCAAGTTGATAAAAGACAAGTTGTGAGTATGGCTTCACATGATGACAAGGTTTAAAAAACTAAATAAAGAACGAAAAACAAGATAGTAAAGGTTTGAAACTGAAAAAATACTTGAAAACGCGAATACTTAGAACCAAACTTAAAACCTAGGCAACACACGACAAAGTGAGCAAAGGTTCTACTATGTAAGATTTAGTTTGACAAAATATCAGTATAAGCAAAGGTGACCAAATTATCAAATGTGGCAATATGCTAGGAAAACATGACACAATGCAAATCAAGGATTGTTGGATGCAAAGAAAACATGGTAGGTTATAGAAAAGGTGACCTTTGTTTATGGAAAACACGAGTTTGTGTTTCAAGTTTCAATGATTGGTGAATGTTTTGGAAATTTAAAGGGGTTATGATGAAAGTCTAATGGTTGAGATAAGCTTTTAAGACAATAAGTGATACACATAGTAGATAAAGAAGGTAGGACTAACTCCCAAGTAATAAGGTATTTACATAAGCTTTCTTCCATAAAGCTCACTAACGGTGTCACTGGTATAGCACAAAAGAAGACACTTGAAACAAGCATATTCTAGCTAGTAGTAAAGGGTGTGTCTCCCCATAGTAGGCTTACCACCCTTGTAGGTTAATTTGATTCCAAGGAGTGGGTGAGTAGGGTATGCCAAGGTCATGAACTACCTTGACACCCCTTGCCTCAAAAGAGCTTAAACTCTAGCAAGACACTTTACACCTCAACCAGGGATCATACATGGTAAGTAACTTCTTGTGATGATGTTATCACGATGCACTATTATAGTTCAATGGCTACCAAGTATTAGGCTTCTAAAAAAAATGGCTTGTAGTGACTCGATTAGTAGTGGGCCCATCTATAATAACTTGAGATTAGGAGGGTCACTCCCGCTCTACTCAATAACTAATCTTGGCCGACTGAGGACCCTATGGCTTGGCTTCAAGCGACACTAGACAAATGAATTTGAAGTACAAATTTCGCTCCCCCCTTTATATAGCTCACTCAAAAAAATGTGCTTGAGGTCATCCCTAGGGTGATGAAATCCCTACTAAAATAAAAAGGGAAGGCTTAAGTGTGTTGCTATTTTTCGTCACCTAGGATCACACATGGCACAAGGGGAGAGGATATGTAGACAAAACACCTTCAATGACTCAAAAAAATGCAAGTTGAAGGTATTTCTCATCACCTAAGATTGCACGAAGTGCAAGTGGAGAGGATATGTACAATTCAACTCACCAAACATGACAAATAGATTCATTTTAATGCACCAAACTTAAATGTTTTTTAATCTAGAAATCCAAAAACACAAAGTTTGATTGATTAGTCTTTGACAAGTGAAACCTGCAAGAAAAATTATTAGTAGTTTAGATTATTTTGATCTTAGACCACTTGAAAACCCTACAAAAGAAATGATGTTAGAAGTTTGTAATAATTTTCTCTTGCCCCAAACGGTTTGCTACATAAATGAGCTAGATAAAACCACAAAAACATCCAAGAAAACACATTAGGGTTAAGGCTAGGGTTAACTGAAATAAAAAAAGGTGGATTGATAGAAAACATAATGTAATTGAAACAATCAAATGTGGCTATGTATACCTCAAATTCGGCTTGTATTCTCTAAAAAATACAACTCTGTTATTGTTAGATGTGGCTAGATGACTGTCAAAGGAAATAATATGATGCAGACATGACCTATTGTTAGAGAAACTATAGCAAAATGTTTGTTAGACACGGCCTAATGAAGCAAATAGGACTTTGTTTCTTACAAACGCAACCAGATTTTGCAAGGATAGAAGAATAGGCTTAGAAAGCCCTAAAACATAAAAGAAAAAGCATGGTTGTATTATCAAATGCGGCTATATTCCATTTTTAGATGTATCAGAATGTTGAATAAGAGTGGAAAAATGTGCAAACACGACCTCTGTAAAACACAAACATGCCCAAAAACCTCCAAATCATCGAAAACAATTTTTTTTGTCAAATTAGGGATGTGGGACCCACTAGGCATGCCAGAATTGTGAAGTGGGTGAAGTGGAAATTACAAAATAAGTGAGAATTATTCTATTAGGGTTATAAATCCAAAAACCCAAAACATAAAAATGATCAAAACCCACTTACCAATGAGATTGAATGCCTCTATGCTAAGAAATCAACACACAAATGGTTAGAAATTCAAACTCAACAAACTAAAATCAAAGCACATAAGCAAACCTTGCATCCCATTTAGAGAAGCTTGTTGATGGATGGTGTTGGATTGCTCAAAGCTTAACTCATTTGCTCACAAAAGCATGAAATGACCTAGATGATAGATGAAAGATGAAATGATGCTCTCAATTGCTTTCAAATATCACAATGACATGACTTAGCTACTCAAATTCTAGGTTTGAAAAATGAAGGAATGAGGGTGACTTTATAAATTTTCAAAACCAAGATCAAGGGTTGAGATTGAATCTCAAGATCATAGGTGAGAGGAGATCAAGGATGATGAAGGGCTATGATTAGTACAAACTCCAAATATATCTACATTTCAAGGAAATTGGTTGAGATATTTCATATTGAAGGGTGGAGATTAGATCTTGAAAATAGAGGGCTAGAAACAAATGAGAGGATTAAGGTAGGTAGGATATTTAAAAAAAATCCTTAGGAATATGCCATGTGTTTGGAAATTAGGATAATTACATAATTCAAAATTATTTAATTATGGAGGATTAGGATATTCCTTTTTGAAAAAGAATATTCCTTGCAAGTGGAAGAAATGTTAGATATTTAAATTATTTAATGGTGGAACATTAGAAGAAAATTAGATTAATCCTAATTAAAAATTTAAAAAATTATTTAATTAGGGATGATAAAAGGGAATGCTAGTAAAATGATGAATTACTTAAATAATTTGACATTATTTAATTAATAGAAGAACTTAAGATAAAAATGATGTTAAAGGGGGCAATTAGTGGATTAATGATGGAAATGCATAATTAGTGATGAGATGATGAAAAATGATAAAAAAAATGTATTGTTAGGATGTGTGATACGCATTAGTCATTTTTACATTTCTACACCTCCATCATGCTAATGCATAAAAGAAAAGATCCAATCCAAAGAGAAATTCCACATTAAATATTTATAGAAGCATAAATCCTACCTCAAATAGATATCCAAAAAATACTAAATCCAATGGTAAAAATAGGTCTAAGTACCTATTAATATTTAAACACCATAACTAGAATAGCAAGCACAACTAGTGGCTAATACATCCAACTAACCATTCCTAAAAGTTAAGATGTACTAATCATAAAACATAAACCAAGTATGTCACCAAAATATCCAACCCAATAGAAATTTTGATCACAAGTACTTGAATATACATTATTCTTCAAAAAAATCCTCTAAGGCAACAATAGATAAAATTACAATAAAAACCTTAAGTTCCTCAGTGCCATAGTATAATGAGGAAACCCAACAAAGTGACATATATACAAAGTGGGTAATGTCAAATATAAAATCAATCAAGGCATCAAAATATCCCACCAATAACACTCACATAGAAGGTGTAGTCAATTTCATCAATATCATCTAGTACTAAGGAATATCCACAATGATATGCAAACATACAAAATAAATCACTATAATACAACTTCTGCAATTAGTCTCCATAGCTCTCCCAAGTTCTCCACACTCAAAAAATAAAAGAGATTAATTATCCTCCATGTTATTAAAAATAATAAAGTGTAATAAAAAAACATGACCATAAACATGGTGATCACAATAGCTTCATGTAAACCCTAACTCCAATATTATGTGAATATGAAACCCCAATAAGAAACACAAGACCATGTAGAGAGAACCTACATATCAAAACCATGTATCATTTCCTTATCAACACCTCAAAATTCTCAAGTTGTGACATGTAAAATATCCCTCACAAAAGCTTAAATAGAAAATCCTTATCAATATCCAATCATTCAACACAAAGGTAAAACATATAATGTGAATAAATCTAACAACCAAGATGTAAATCTCTCAAATAAAGGTGACATCAAAGTAGAAAATCCATTCCCAAAACCATCCTTTACACTCCTCAAAATTATCTTCATAACAAGATCATATGCATTATGAGACAAATAAATAAATAAATTATGCCAAGCAATCCTCAAATAAGGCCTTTAGAAATAATATCCAAATCTCAAGATTCATTCCCATGATTAAAAAAACTGTGAAAATAAATGTATGTTAAAATAAGGTAGACAATACATATTCAATAATTCATCATTGACAAGACTAAGAGTGGGGAATGAAATTTATCCTCTAGGATACAACAAGACACAATGACTCTCTCTAAGAAAAATATTCTCAACATGTCCATGTTGAAATCATATCCAACCTAGATTTAGGATCCTAGGTCTTCCTACTAAAACCTCATCAAAGATTAAACATCTCAACACTTGTTTTCCAAGAAGCTAGAGATCTTTGGACTCACCAAAATCTAAAAAATAGTTGTAGGGTGAAATCGCAATATTGTGTCTCACTTTTTCCCCAAGATGGGCATTTACATCAATATTTTTAATTGAATCTTCATCTTCTAAGACTTATGGCAGCTAAACCATTAAGAATTTGAAGATGACGTGAACTAGTGATTTGTGGCAATTTGTTTGTAGATTCTAAATATATATTTTTTAAAATTTTCTAAAATAAATCATGAATCTTTCAACATCTCCTTTAATAACTAGTTTTAGATAGAAAACAACATTTTCATAAAGTAATGTTTGTGTCGTACAACATAATTTTTTTCTATAAAGGATTAAATTCTAGTTTTTGAAATATAGATTCTCAACAGCAATATCTAGGGAAAGGATATTTTTTCATAATTTTTTGTTGCATATTTATATTTAAATTAATTTTTGAAGTCACTGTAACTATAATTTGGACATACATTTGTTTCGTACAACATAACTTTTTTTGTATATATCGAAATCTAATTTTTTTCTTTTTGGGTGATACAAGTACATCAATACCTAGGGAATAGGTATTTTTTGAATTCTTCTTACAATGGTTTACTACTTTTCCACCTCTGCACAACAAAGAGCTTGATGTTAAATGAAAACCCTATGTTTAGTAAAAATTAAAAATTAAATACATGATAAAATGAAAATATATTGAACCTATACTTGTTGGAAAGCTCATTCCAAGGGCTACAATCTTGCAAAATGGAATTTTAAAATTATTTTATTTAATCCCTAAAAACGTAAAGAAAAAGTGGGTTTTTGCCAGCATTTTGATAGGTGCGAAGGAGACTCCATTGTTGGTATGATTTAATACTAGAGGGGTTCTATCTAAGGGGGTTTGATCTAAGGGGGTCTTATCTATCCATATTTAATTAAAAACTTTTAGATGGATCCTGTCAAGACTTAAATCATTAGTTTTTCTAAAAACAGTGATTTTAGGCAAAAATCAACACGTCCAAAAAGTGAGACACAATATTGTAATTTCACCTTGTACAAATAGTCATATCATTCCAACTAAAATCCAATATAACATAATAATAACTAGAATATCACAATAAAAATGATCCCACCACTCATTGATTATATTATCACAAATCAATAATAAAAGCTACAACTACATGATCAAGATAGAACTAGGAACTCTCCATGATGTCATGATCTACATCTAAAAAATAAAATCATATATCACTAATGAACATATCTTCTCCCAAGAGCACTCATATCATGCCAAAAATTAATGTGTAATCAAGAGTCACCATTAAACTCTATCAAAATAATAAATCATAACCAACATCTTAATGGAGGACTCCAAGACCCCTCCATGGTACCAAAATGTTAAAATATCCAAAAACAAATGAATATAACCATCTCTTAGCTCAATAGAAATAAATATGTCTGTAGAGGAGGGGAACTGACTGCTCAGGACTCCAAGTCACGGGAGGGTCTAGAATTATCAGCTACCATGATCTACCTCATGCTAAAGGATTGTTTAGGATAGGTTTGATGTTTGAGGGGGTGAAAAGGAAGGGAAATTGATCTGCCTCTTTCCTTTTGTCAACCCAAGGGTTTAGGAATTCAGTGAGAAAATTCTTGAGTCTGGACTATAACCTAGGTAGCTCTTTTACAAAGGATTCCAGCGCAAAAGATGAACGACTATGTTGTGCATTTGTGTCTCAAATGAGTGTTGGTGTTTATATGGATAGAGTACAAAGTATAGTCAAAACTAATAGAGAACTTGCTAACAACCTGACAAGTATAGTTTTATACAATGACAGGAAGCAAAATATAAGTAAAAGACTAAAACAACAAGGAGAATACTTTAACTTAAAAGATAGAATTTGACAAGAGCAAGGGTGGCAAAAATCAAACTTACGGTCAATCCAACATCCCACAAGCTCCACATGAACAAGATACCTACACACAACAGAACAAGGAAAAATATTGGGGATGTTTTGAGGTTTTTCCTAGTCAAACCCCTGTTTCGATGTTCCCACCTCCCTAGACAACCAAGATAGCCATAATAGAGAAAGTACGATAAATAAAGTATTGGAATGAAGAAATACTAAGCAATGCTAACAAGAATATGCTATGAAAACAAACAATGATGCTAAAGGAATGGATATCACCTCCCAACAAGATGCTCTCAAGGCATGGTGAAGGAAGATGTGAGATTGCAAGTGTGTGAGTGAGTGCTAACATTGCGGCAACAATGAGAGGAGTAAAACTAGTAGAGTGCCAACTTGGAGCTTCAAAGATGGTGAAAGTGTTGTGAATGAAATGTTAGAATGCTCAAGAAGTGTGGAGAAGATCAAATGAGTTTGTAGAAGGTGAATTGAATGAAGAAGATCCTATTTTGAAGATGAAATGGGAGCCAAAAGAGTCATTTGAGCTTGGTTGAAGGGAGAAAGGTGTTATGCTTCGTCGCCAATGGAGAAGTGTAACACCTTTGTAGATTCTAGAGGTGTTAATCCTATTAGGATGGTAGTGCACCACATAGATGCTTGTGCACCGTGCTCACGTCCCCAAAAAAAATTCCCCCACCAACACTATAGATAACCGCCAAATGGATGGAGAGCGGATGGAGAATGTGGAATAACATCATCAGGTTTTGATTTTTCTAAGGTAAGGGGTGTAAATGGGGAATTCATAAGGGGTGAAAATTCACACCATTACATTCTTCCCCCACTTTAGCTAGCATGTGGGCTACCAAATGCGAGGTAAAGTAGATCAAAAGAGTTTAAAGAAAGTATACCTGAACCATCAAGGAAGAAGACTGTAATATGACACACCTGAAAGCACAGGAAGAGGAGATGGCTCCACAAGTACTCAGTCTTGAAGAAATTTTAAAAAATGCACCGCAGGTCTATAGACTTAGGGAAGGTAAACAAAAGGCTCTGTAGGTTCTTGGTCCTATAGAGTCAAACAAAGAGATATCGCAGGATGAAAGTGCTTTACAAGTCCTCATACTTGCAAAGGAGGTGCCCTAGGTGTTGTGCTCGACCTTGAGCCAAATGTGAGAGGCTCCACAAAGTCTAATGGGCCCTTACAGGTGCTCAATCTTGCAAGCTTGATTGAAAAGAAACTTCATAGGTGCCCCTGTAAAGCAACATGTTAATTCACAGATAAAACATGTTAGAGAATAAAAATCCATGCAGGCAAACAGATAGATAGTCATGCAGATAGTCAACAACTAAAGAAGAAGATTCAAAGGGGTCCCTCGAAAACCCTTCAAAAGAAAAGGGGTCCACTCAAGGGATGCTCTATTTGAAAAGTGATAACATTTTTCGCCAATGATTCTAGCATCAAGGAATCCTTTTGTAAGATTTCTTTCATCAAGGAATTCGAAAGAAAGAATACTCCCTCGCAAGGGAAAGTTTTCAAAATTCATTAGAAAAGGTGCTCCCTTCTCGAAGGAAAGTTTTCAAATTCTATCTTATGAACTCATGATGAAGGAAAGATTCCACTAGGGGTCCTTGTTGAAGAATGAAATTTTTGAAAAATAAAGGATTTTCAGTGAGGTATTCATTGGCCATCAAATAAACCTTTTTGAAAATCGAAGTAGTATGATAGCTCCCCCTTAGGATGGTGTGTGCTAAACTCAGAGGCACATGACATCCTAAGGAGAGAAAAGCAAGAATTAAAGAGATGTTGTGGCCCATAGAACATGACGAGATGTAACCATGGTAATGTTGTCACAATGTAAGGGACAACACATAAGCACCATAATGTCACAAAGAAAGCAAGGAAGAGAGAAAGATAAAAAGGAAACATAATAAAAAACACATACACCAAGAGACAAAGGGATCTAATATTTCAGGGTCAGACCTACTCATAAATATAGATAGATAGATATAATATAATATATATATGAACTGTCATTAACCCCTAACTATATCAGACCATGTGAAGAAAGTTACATGAAAACAAAATGAAAATAAAAAATTGGGTCAACATGGAAGGGAGGCCTAAATACCCCCAACACTTTGCATTGTCCCCAATTTTCAAAAATTAAGGCACAACAAATAAAAGAATGATGTGACACATAGAAGTTTACAACACAAACCACTCCTTTATCCAAGCACCTACGAGGGTGACAAGAGTCCTCTAGGAACACATAAAAAAAGCACAGGGGAAACACAACACACACACAAATCTAATCTATAGATAAAGAAGAGGTGCCCCCTAGTCCTCATTAACTAAGAGGTTGTTGTTCTCCTAATCTAGATCTTTATAAGGGGAAGGTGGATGAGCCTGTAAGGGTGGGATAGCAAGGGGAGCACTCTCCTACAACAAGAGCCAAGGAAGAGGGCCCGTTGAGGTCTTCTTCGCTCAACTCATGTGAGGTAAACGTCATTGATTTTGTAAAAATCAGTGATGGAGCTACGACATTGTCTACTGAGTTGAACATGCACTTGATAGGAGTACCATGTGTTAACTAAGTGGGAGATGAAGGAGGCACCCAAGATCCACTGCCGACCTCATCGAAAGACTTAGGGGTAGTGACAAACTCCAGGGACGTCAGGGCTACCTCTCTTACTAGGATGGCGTAGGCTAATGCAAAACCAACTTTCGAAGAAGGAAATCCCTTCTTCTGACCCCCATTAAAAGGAGGGTCATCCTCCAATTTGCATTTCATCGAGGGATGTGAGAACCCCACAAATGAAGAAAAAGGTAAGGAGGAAGAGGAGAAAACCCCAATAGACACCACTGAGGTATTCAACATATCCACGAGTTTGGGAAAAGGCAGGATGTCTAGAAGGGACATTAGGAGAGGAGGCTAAGCCAAAGGAGCAATGAACACTTGCACCCTTTTAGGATGAGGATCATCCACGCTTGTAGGAGGAGTTGGAAGCAAGATTGAGGCAGAGGGAACTAAAGCAAAATAGGCGGAAGAGGACACAACAAAAGATACTAAAACAGGAGTTGTTGGCTCCCCTTCCTCCTACGAGGTAGCATGCTCAATGGCCAAAGCCTTCCTTTGACACTTACGCTCGTGCACAAGGTGGTTTCTTTGGCTCCATGAGCTAGATGCTATATCTTGAGAAGGAGCAAAAGGCTCCTATTCAGTCATCAGAGTGTCCATCACAACCATTTTTGGTGGAGGGAGCAACTCCTAGGCAGGAGTAGGAGGAAGAGATATAGGAGTAGAGACAACAATAGGCGGAGAAGCAGACTCAAGCACCTTAGTGGCAAGCCTCTTCCCATTCACTACCCTAGAGGTAGGAGTAGTAGGAGGCCATAGAGGCCGAGACGTAGAGATGACTCCACAAGGACCCTTCCCCTTACCATACAAGACAAGGCGAGGCACCATGGGAAAGACAGGAAGGTCAAACACCTGATGCTTGGCCTTTTGACAAGCGAACACCATTGGACTACCCAAGATATGCATATGGGGAGGAAGTCAAAGGTGTCGCAATAAGGCAAGAAGTAGAGGCACCTATGGAAATGCAAAGGAAGAAGAAGAAGCTTGAGCAAACTTCTCCTCCTTTTTTTGAGTGGCAGAGGTATCCTTATGCTACACTATCATGGAAGCTTTAATTGAAATAGCATAGGGAGAAGGAGGGTAGGTCACTTTCAACGCTATGCCCCCATTCTTTTATTTTACATAAGTATGATATAACAAGTCCATCCTAGGAGGGAGCGGACCAACAAAGGCATGCCAAAAGTGATCAAGTGAGTAGCCACCACATGCCACCATCGGTTTGTAACCAGTGTCATGGACTACATGCACAAAACCCTCATGAGAGAACTTCAAGCATTTATGGATCACTGAGGGGATTGCGTTCATGGAAACTAGCCAAGGGATTCCTAGCTTCACTCTGAATAAGTTGAATCCCTAGATAATATCAAAGAGGGCATTCACAGTCCTAGGACCAACCAGGACTGACAGGGTGATAGAACCAATAGGAGGAACATAAATCCCATAATGCATACGTATAGCTTTTAGACTCATCATACCCATCCTTATGTAAGAAGTTTATTAACATGATCTCCTCTGTGATAACATTAACCTGACATGCAAGATCAACGAGAATGCTAATTATGGTATTCTTGTTGATACGAGAAAGAATGTACAAAGGAGAGGGTTCTCTATTAGCATTCATCAATAAATCTTACGAAGTAAAGGTTATAGTAGGAGACCCACTCGCAGGCTGCATAGACAAGATGGGAAGATGCATGAAGGAAGCCATATCTATATACACACTAGAAAGGAATTTCTCAAAAGCCCCTAAGGGTTTCACAATTAGATAGTGACATGTTCAAGGTTTTGCTTCACAATGTTTAGGGACTCTTCTAGCTATGCCGCTAGGGGTCGTAGGTTGGGTTGCAAAGCTAGGTGCCCTGCAACACACACTCACCTACAACACACTTAGAACACGAGAGATGACTCTTTGAACCTTACGAAATAGAACCAAAACAGTTCATGTTGGGTTCACCAAAATGTAGAGGAAGGGGACTGACTACTCAAGACCCCAAGTCACAGGAGGGTCTACAACAATCAGCTACCCTGATCTACCTCACACTAAAGGATTGTTTAGGATAGGTTTGATATTTGAGGGGGTGAAAAGGAAGGTCAATTGATTTTCCTCTTTCCTTCTATCAACTCGAGGGTTTAGGAAGTCAGGTGAGAAAATTCTCAAGTCTAGACTATAACCTAGGCAGTTCTCTACCAAAGGACTCTAGCACAGAAGATAGACGACAACATGGCATATTGGCATATGTACAAATAGAGAGTGCAAAGTACAGTCAAAACTAACAGAGAACTTGCTAACAACCTGATAAGTACAATTTTATACGATGAAAGAAAGTAGAATACATCTAAAAGACTTAAACAACAAGGATAATACTTTAACTTAAAAGATAGAATTTGAAAAGAGCAAAGGTGGCACAAATCAAACTTATGGTCGGTCCAACCTCTCGCAAGCTCCACACAAACGAGATACCTACACATAGTAGAATGAGGAAAAATGTTGGGGCTATTTCGAGGCTTTCCATTGTCAAACCCCCGTTTTGGTAGTCCCACCTCCACGAACAACCAAGATAGCCACAATAGAGAAAGTATGATAAAGAAAGTATTGGAATGAAGAAATACCAAGCAATGCTAACAAGAATATGCTACGAAAACAAAAAATGATGCTAAATGAATGGTTATCACCTCCCAACAAGATGCTCTCAAGGCATGTGAAGAAAGATGTGAGCTTGCAAGTGTGTGAGTGCTAACATTTCCGCAACAACGAGAGGAGTAAAATTAGCAGAGTGCCAACTTGGAGCTTCAAAGATGGTGAAAGTGTTGTGAATGAAATGTTAGAATGCTCAAGAAGTGTGGAGAAGATCGAATGAGTGTGTAGAAGATGAATTGAATGAAGAAGATCCTCTTTTGAAGATGAAATGGGAGCCAAAAGAGTTGTTCCACTTTGGTCGAAGGGACAAAGGCGTTATGCTTTGTCACCAATGGAGAAGTGTAACTCCTTTGTAGATTCTAGAGGAGGAAATCCTATCAGGACAACATGTTATGCAGACATCGGTGTGTCGCACTCACGTCCCCGACATAAATTTCCCCACTGACACTACAGACAACTACCAAATGGATGGAGAGCAGGTGGAGGACGTGGAATAGCATCATCGGGTTTTGATTTTTCTAAGGTAAGGGGTGTAAATGGGGAATTTGCGAGGGGTGCAAATTCATGCCATTACAATGTCAAATAAATCTCACAACATGAAAGAAGCATGATCCAAAACCTCTTCCATATACTAGCAACCATTATAGAAGATCATCCATCACCAAGTGATGAATCCATCATTGTTAAATCCCCTAATGTAGTATGATATTGAGCTACATGTGGCATTGTGAAAACCATAACTTAATGAAGATCACCCATGTTTTATACACTCAACCACAACACCAAAAACTCTAAAGGATAAAGTAGAACTAAATTTCTAAAACAAGAAGATACACCAAAACCTACAATCAAGAATCGACGTAACACCACCAACAATGCATCTACATAACAATCATATTTTGTTAAAGCTCCAAGAACACAAGGAACCTCCATGATACCATGATCACCACCCAATTGATATAATTGCATAAATAACCATGTTGTGTTAAATATAAAATTATACAAGGAACCTCCATGATACCCCGATCACCACCCAATGCATTTGCATAAGCAACCATATCATGCCAAATCTCTAAGCATACAAATAACTTGCATGTCACCATGATCACCACCCAATGTATTAATAAAATAACCATGGCATAAAATATCTAAGTATACAAAGAAGCTTCATGACACCATGATAACCACCTAATGTACCTATACCAAACTCCCACTGAGTCTCACATGTTTCTACCATATAGTCAAAAAATTTAGGTCCCACAACATAACAATATTAGGTAACTTTTGTCACAAAGGATTGCGCCCTGAATGCTAAGCTTTAAAGCTCAACAATCCTGTGCAACATGAGGACATCTTCAGGCCTATGGATTGCAAATGAGGATGAACCTCCAGATTATGGGTTGGTTCCCTTTGAAAAACCTCCTAAAACTTGTTGGTTTGATTGGAAAAGGGATAGAGATTGCTTTGGAAATGAAATTTACTGCTACTAGGAGGTGATGCACCAAAGATCCAACACTTACACTCACTAGTTCAACTTATAATTTCTCTCAAAAAATCAACCTTACCCTATGCACAACTCAGCTTTCACAAGTTTACACAATAGTGTTTCATAAGAAGGTTGCTTTCACGTTTTTTGAAGGAAAACTAAAAAAATTTCACAACTTTGACTGTTGAAAGAGACAACACGACCTATGACTTGAATCTTGGTTATTCAAGTATAAAATGTTTTGCAATGAGACATAATTTAAGGATCTTGCATTCATAATCACAAAAATTAGATCAAATCATCTATAAAGACACTCAATACACGAATTTAGAGAAGGCAAAATGTGTTGCTTTTATTGAAATAATAGAAGTTTCTGCTTGTACAAATATGAAAATATTAATAAAACTGAAAAAACTGAGTTACAATGCTTTTTGCTTGCTATGTTTGCAAGCAGCAAGAAAGAACTGCCTTAGAAAGGAATAAAAGAAGAAGACATAGAAGAGAGACTTGACTTCCTAACTGAAAAAGAAACTGATGGTGAACTCCAGCTCTTCTTTTCTTGAAATCTCCACCAACTTGCATTATGAATCTCCTTTGGGTCGTGCAAAAGAGGCCTTAGAACTGCTCCTAACTGATTGATTGCATGCTGAAAAATTGTCTCAACTGATACTATACCCATGTGGGGTCTTGAACACAACTTGAACTGCCAAAACTCCTCCTTTTTAGGCCTCAAACTACTCTTAAGGAACTTTTCATGATGTTTTCAAACAGCCGGGCATGTAAGGCAAAAAAAATCCTTAATTTATGGGACCCACACTTCAATTTGCATGATTTTAGGCCCAAATTCTCCCTAAGTTCAGTTGTGACCATATAGACTTCTTAAGTAGGCCAATGCATATCAAAATAGTTAAGGGTGGGGTTTCATGGGGAGGCACTTGCTCAAAAATCTCAGCGGGTGCTGCTGAGAGTTTTTAGGAATTTTTTAAAGCTGGCAGTCCCATGAACTTACTAGCACTGTCCAGCTTCAAATGTTAAGCTCCAAATTTTAAGGAAGTTGGTGATCCCATGAAGTGTGGCCCAGCTTAAACATTAACCTCCGTAATTTAAGGAAGCTGAAACTTGAGTTGTTTGCAGACAAATGGCAGAGACAATTGCTAAACAGTAGGGGCGAGCTCCAGCCCCACCCCATTTCCACCCCTCAAGTTTGCAGCCCTAAAAAATAGGAGCAGTTATTTTTCTGGAGCAGATTCCATTTAATCCCATAGCAATCTTTTTATGAATCCATGAGACCTCCTGTTCCTTAAATGTAGACCCTGCAGCCCCCCATGGGACCCCACCCTTAGTGCATGATAACTGAGCCTGAAGGCTGCTTAACTTATGAACTAGCTCAAGAAAACCTATGCATGACAGCTGGTATGATGACAAGTGTGTGAATTGTCTGAGAACTAGATGCTTCAATGAAAGTCTGAGACGCTCCTTTGTCATTTTTATTATAAGTTTGATGTAATGTTAAGGATCTCTGAATGGCTGCCCTACATGCATATGACTGTGATTACTGCGTTTGTCTTCATTTGAGCTTATGCCATTTATTATGGAACTGTCCCTTTATTATTTCCATTGCTGACTGTCCTTTCTCTTTTTTGCACAGTGATCTATTCATTTTTTGAGATGACTTTCCTTACATGCCAAAAGACTATAACTATCTTTTCTTTGCCATTGCATTTAAACTCCTTGAGAATCTCTCTTCTCAATATTTGAAGTACGACTGCCCCTTCTAAGCTTCATGGTTTCTTCATTATTTGAACTACTCTTTATGGTCCACTCTATGATAGCTGATGCCTTCTTTGAAGAAGCATGAAACCATAGGTTTTTCATCCTTCAAGACTTCCCTTTGAGACTTCATTAACCCCCTTTTTCTTTTTAGACTGTCCTATGCTTTTTGATATGACAGTGGACTGTCATCCTCACATTGGCTTGACACTAATCTGCTACTATGGAGTTGTCCCTTAACCTACTAATGAGAATGTGGCAATGAACACTTTACACATGCAAGATTAACTATTTTGATATGCATTCCCATTTTCCAATATGACCGTCACACAATCTGTGTGCTTCTTTGCAACAGCCCTATGTAGCACTGTCTCTCCCTCTTTGAATTGTTCTTTGTGGTCACTATCTTGTCAATAACCTTTACTACTGCCCTCTCAAAGGTGATGCAATGATATGGATTAATAGTAGGTGTGCTCTTGGTAATGTCTTGACTGCTGCCCCATGAAGTATTGACTATCCTTTAATTGAAGGACTGTTCTTTTTGGTAGATGGGACATTTGAAACTCTTGACTGTGACCTTCTACCCTTGAAGTGGCTGCCTTTTATCTTTTTCTTATTGTGACTACCCCTTTAAATTTGCATCTTTGTCATAAACTTTGTAAAAGACTGTCCTTTCATGGTAATTATTCATTGTCCATCGAGTCATGGCTTTGGCACTATTCTTTGCATTTTATAGTTTTCAATGCAAACCTTGAAAACTCTTTAGGATTGTCTTTATTGCTGCAATTTTTCTGAACATTTTGCTGCTCTTTTATCAATCAATTTTCTGCTCTTTTCATGCCATTATTGCTGCTCTCTTCATACTTAATTTGCTGCTCTCTTCATACTTATTTTGCTGCTCTCTTTGTCTGAATTTTCTGCACCTTTTTGGACATCTTTTTCTGCACTTTTCAGATTGTATTTGCTGTCACGTTTAAATTGTATTTGTTACTCATTTGCATTGACATCTGCTGCACTTTTACAGTCTGATTTGTTGTACTTTTATAGTGACATTTGTTGCACTCTTATAGTGACTCTTTGACCTTGGAAAACTCATTAATGATTGCCTTTATTTTCAATGACTTGATTGTCATATGACTGTCCTCATATCTGCATAAGTGTTGTCTTCCATTTGAGCCTAGATTGCTGCTCCTCTATTTGTATATCTGCTGCTCATTTATTCTTTATATCTGCTGCTCATTTATTCTTTGCACAGTCCTTAATATTGTTGTGCTTATTATGCTCAAGCTCATTAAAAGCATGCTGTTGTTTGCTCACACAATGAAACCTCTTAGTCTTACCATTCCCAAGCTAGCATGCAATGGGGCAATCATGTAAGAATATGCTTTGACAAATAGATTTTGAGCTGCTGATCTTTAACTCCATTTATGTGAATGTCATTGTCCTCCCTTGCATCTTTCCTTTCTTGTCTCATTTTCTGTCATATCTCTGTTTTATGACTGCTTCTTTGAACTCTACTCATGCATTTTCCAAAAGATTGTCTTGAAGATTTGGTTTCTACCTCATTGTCATAGATACCTTGTATTTTTTCATTGTGATCCTTGCTCAGACATCTCTGCTCTTTATTGTCCATGAACTGTGCATTTTACAGTGACTGTCCTCTTATGGACATTGCTGCCTTTTGCCTTGACTGTACATACTTCATTGATCATGGTTGCTCACAAAAAAAAATTTGAATTTCCTCTGCCGCAACAAAGAGTTAAAATTTCTTGTTTATCTTGATCTACATCTATACCATCTCTATGGCTATTGCAAGTTAGCTGAATTCAATGAACAAATGCATAGAGATTGCTATTAGCTTTCCCACAAAACCTTTTTCCTCTATATGCTTTTAATAGGACTGTCCTTTTAAATGGGACTGTGACTTTCTTATGCAATATCTGACCTCTCATCATAAGTTCTTGGATATAATGCCACTGCCCCATTGCCATGCACAAAGGCATCTTCTTCCGGAATTTGCTCTCGGTATTGACTGTCTTCAACTACTGTCCTCTTGTGTTAGGTTTGCTCGCTCATTGTCCACGATCTTGATGACCTAAGCACAGTCATCTTGTGAAAGCTCATGCCCACCTATGAACACTGACTGCCTACACTCATTCATCAAATTGCACAGTCATGAGATCAAGGTTGCTGTTCCTTTTCTAGGTGACTTCCTTCTCACAAGGGTCATTGCAACTGTAACTTTCAACCCTAGAGAAATCAAATCTGCATTTCTTTTGTTTTCCATCTGGTAAAGACCTTGCAATCTCTACAGGTTCCTTTGCAATCCTAGTTTGTGAACTGAAACAGGTTTCTTCTCTGAATGCATGCTAGGATTCCCCATGAAGCTTAATATTATAGAAACTGTAAAAGCTAATTTGCACCCAGATGAATCCAAGCTTGGTATCGTACGCCTGTAATGAAAAGATCCTTCACAATTTTGGCTTTGAACTGCTTTCCAGATTAGTACATCCATTTTGCAGTGACTAAATGAACAATACTTCAGCTCAATGTAACCAAGTGTAAGAGTGCCGACAATGAGTGGAACTCCATTATGGCCGACATTGAGGTTTGAAACAGTTCTGGCACCATAGAAAACTTTGCAAAGCCACATAAGACAAGATTAAAGCGATGAAAACCTAGAAAACTGGAGAGACTCGAGCTTGACCAAAGTTAAAATTCTTTTGATGTATTTCTACAGTAACACCATCTCTCTAACTCATAATCACAAGAAAACCAATTAAACCTCATAACCAAATCAGACCCAAACAATAGAATCTACATCCACATTCAAATATATATATGGGTATAAATTACCCAAATTTGAGTAATATATGCAACCTATAAGTATAGATAGCCTATAAAATTTCAAAAACTTGTAGATCTCACAATATAATAAACAAATTAACATTGTATTAATTAACATCGTATTAATAACCATGTCAAACATAGAAAACTAGAGATAAATATGTAAGTTTTCTATGACTCAAACATCAAATCACTTTTAAACTTAATTTGTTGCAAACTCATAAATTACCACAATCAAAGGTACTAAGATATAGCTCAAAGATATATTGAGTGAATAAATCACATATTAATAATTCCAAACCTATGAAGCTATTAGAAAATTCTCTTCACACCTATAAGAAGTCTAAAATTAGACAAATTGAGGTTAAAAAATATGACCTATCAAAATAATGAAAGTAAAATCAGCTTCTAACTAGAATTTTTTATTAAAAATATGAAAAAATTAATGATACCTTAGTCTAGTACTTATAAAGCTTTTTTAACTATAAGAATGCAAAAACTTGACTCTTTAATTGAAGTTACTTCGCTTTTGAAATGTTAAATGCCACTGATGTTGCGAGGAACAACCGAATACTTCCTAGTGCCTTTCTATCCATAATTTATTATTCCTCATCTATCATAGTTGAGAGTTTCTTTGCTTTCCCTTGCAATGACTACAAGCCTTTCTATCCATAATTATTATTAGCCGAAAGGCTTTTATTGTGGACTTACCAGTCCACAAACCATCGGTATACCTGTCTCACACACCCTGAATACCATTTGACTGTCCGGTATACCATTTGCAGCCCTCTCCACGCCAGCCCAGGATTTGACAGCCCTTAGCTGATAGGCTTTTATTGTGGACTTACCAGTCCACAAACCATCTGTATACCTGTCTCACACACCCTCAATACTGTTTGACTGATTGTGGACTTACCAGTCCACAAACCATCGGTATACCTGTCTCACACACCATGAATACCGTTTGACTGTCCGGTATACTATTTGCAGCCCTCTCCACGCCAGCGCAGGATTTGACAGCCCTTAGCTGATAGGCTTTTATTGTGGACTTACCAGTCCACAAACCAGTATACCTATCTCACACACCCTGAATACCGTTTGACTGTCCGGTATACCATTTGCAGCCCTCTCCACGCCAGCGCAGGATTTGACAGCCCTGAATATCTGTCCACTGGGCTTGAAATCATGTACGTCAAAAACCATCCCATCGCTGAAAGCAAATCATGATTCAAGGTAAAAGCTTGTAACTTGCAACAGCTTGTTTTTCCACTCCCTTTTCGAATCTTGCAACTTGCAGCAGCTCCTTTTTCCACTCGTTTACTCTACCTATTAATAATGACGGAAAATATCATGGCTTTAAATGCATTCAGATTTACAGATTTCATTTATGTCTTCACAATATTTACATGCCTTGCTGTTAATATCCGCCAAATTTCATCATCTTCCAAAGTGTCATGAGAGTTCATGGCGAGTTGGTAGATCCGCCATGAACTCTCATTTCCCACTCCAGAAAGCTGCGTTGAGAGAGGCATTCAAGAAGAGTTTACCTGCACCAAAAGAAGACATCTCACCAAACTACAGGTTTATGTCATTGTCTTGGTTTTCTTTGAATCTTCCTTTTTATTTTATATGTGAAGAGGAATCACAAACACTTCATCTTCATGACCTGTTTCACAAAGAACACAAATTACAGTTTTCAAAATGGAGCGACCAAGTAAGTGACCATTGCCTCTCATTTCAAGAAGCAAATTGGAAGCCATGTCTCTTTTTTGGCAACACAAAAACCATCTATTACTGCAAAATAAGTTATTTTCTTGACGATGGCTTCCCTCCTCCTCTTCCCACTCGCCATCCCCACCCCCCTCCTCTGCTATTTTCACAAGCCCTCTGTTTTTCCTCTTCCCACACACCCCTTCTTCGGCTTGATCACTCTGTTTCCCCGTTTTCTCAGTGAAGAGGGCGTGCAGCTCATCGAAGAATGGGCACTGGCACGTTCTTAGGCCAATCTCAGGGGAAGTCTCCTGCAATTTGTGAACACAATGTTAGCGAACAGGGGAGAAATGAAAAGGCAAAGGCGAGTAAGTGTAGACTGTAACCAATGTTAAAAGAGCTTTGCTGTGTATTATTTAGCAGGGAATGGGGAGACCATCAAAGAAAATGATGCCTGAAAACAATTTTAAGTGTAGACTGTAACCAATGTTAAAAGAGCTTTGCTGTGTATTATTTAGCAGGGAATGGGGAGACCATCAAAGAAAATGATGCCTGAAAACAATTTTCAACTCGCAACCAATATTTTCGATATTTCGTTTCAAAGGGCTGCAAAAATCTTGTGTCGATCTCCAGAATCCACTAGCTCTAAAACGTGGATATTGTTAGAACAACTTTTCACTTACTGTGAATAGATTAAACCAGAATCCACGCTTACATTAGGCGAAACGCCTTCATCTTCACGGCCTACGCAGCAGGTTCTAACACTCCGCTTTGCCCCTCACCACCGAATGAAGGATGCTTGTTCACACCAGCATTAGGGCATGCGAAATTTTGTAAGTTTTAACTGCAACTTCTTAATTTTACGGAGCAATTGTAAGCAATAACCTCAATAGCAAAGTAATCATTTAGCGTTTGCTTTAGAGAATAGCCTTGCACAGGCCGAGTGTTATGCCTTGACCCTCGATACTATTCCCTTTCCCTCTTCTTTCTGCTTTCTTTGCCCTCTTTCTGCCTGCCTTCCCCAGCTCCTTCCTCCCTTTTTAATGCCAGGTGTTATGTAGTGAGAGTGGTTAGGGTTTATCTTTACGTTTTTGGTGACAGAGAAGAAATGGGGAAGGGTAGCTAAAGATAAAGTTGATGACGAAGATATTGCATTTTAGAGGATGATGTCGAAGGTTAGTGAACCGGTCTTGCTAAATTTGTGTTGGGTTTCTGCTTTGAATAATAGATGGTATTGTACGTGTTTTAGTTTGCTTCTTTCTACAAAATTGTATGAAAGTGTGCAATAGAGATCTACTTATGAAAATATGAGCAAAATTTTGAGAATAAATATTATGTTGTTGCAAGAGATTATTAATTATTAATTATTAATTTTTAGATATAGATAATTTCATTTCCTTTTAATTCAAAGCATTGGAAATGAGGTGAGAATGAACGATGATGGATATTATATCCCAGGCCTTCTTTTATAGAAAACTCTGTTATAAACAATTCCTTTTGAGGCCATGGAAAACACTGGAATATTGTAGTAAGGGGATGTGTAGATGTATCTATAAAATCCTAAAAATGCTATTTGAATAGGAAAATAAAACAGGGTGGAAGACACGGCAAGGACAAAGTGGCACAACCTGAAGAGGAGAGAGACAAAGGAGTAGGGATTTATTTATTTCAAACACTGCTCAAAACTCAAAAGCACAAGGTTGAAAAGACGTATGTTGTGAAAATAATAAACTAATTATTTGTCGGCCTAGGCATACATTTATTCTAAGTTATTGGATGCTATCTTTTCTTGAGTAGCTTAAAATCAAACCCTCATCCCTAATCACATTGTGGGGACATTTTACAATTTCAACTACCTCAATTAGTCGCCTCGTCTATGCAACTATGAAGATTAGTAAGAGTCTAAATGTTCTACTGTAATGTCCTCTAATTGGGAATGCCCTAAATTTTCCCTTATCTCCCCAATTTCAATAACAACAGAGTTAGATAATACCTTTACTTTGATTTAAACCCTAATTGAAGTCTTCTTTCCCCAAGTCGATGCCTTGTTTATTCTCAAATTTGTTCTTATGTGATGTACCATATATACTTCCTTACATATATACATATATGTTGTTATACTTCAGACTTTTGTATGTTTGATTTATCCTTTTATTCCATATGTATTTGAGTAAGCCTCAGGTTAATATTTCCTTATTCATATATCTCCCTATTTTGAAAGAAATAAACTTTAGTTGATTTATAAAATTACTTGTATTTAGTTTTAATTATCTTTATTTTATTTTTAATTAAATATGTTGTAAAGTAAATAAAATAGTTTTTTTTAGTTCAAAATAAAGGAAAATAAATAAGTGAATAAAAGAGGAGGTTAGGTGAATAAGGAATATATATATATAAGCAATTTTTTTGTGGGGCCAGCATATTATAATAGTAAAACTCAATGTATCACATATAATAGTAAGTTTCAGATGCTCATCTCACTTACACTCAAGCTCAATGCGATATCATATGGGGACAACATATATAAGCTTTGTCTCACACTTTCATGTGCTTTCATCAAATTTGCAATGCAATTGAATGGGGCGATAGTCAAAAACCACAATTCCTTGCCTTTATTCAAGGCATAAGCGACAAGGGTCAGGTTGAAACAAAGTTGCAGATTGGTGGTGGGATTTTGCACCTCCTCTCATGAAAACACATATATCTCCTCTAATCACTCTCCATCTCAAATCATTAGAGGGCCTCAAGTTCTCCACCCCTCGCCACAAAGTGTACACCCTTGCCCTTATTTTAAGAGAACGACGATCACAAATGAGCTACATCGAGCAACAAAAGATAAGATTAATGTGGGTATAGAGCCATACCCTCAAATACATGCTAAACTCCAGCATTGCAGCTATAAAACTCAACAAAGTATAATAAGCCAGTGGGCATGGTGCCTCGATTGGAGTGAGTTATAGTTGATTAATACGTTGTCTGCAAATACTGCATATACTGTGAACTCACAAAGTCTGGATTAAATGTTTGTACAAAAGAAGCTTGTTATAATTCTTAGTTTCAAATACATTTGCTTAGTTTGGCATTTTTTTTTGTCTGCCACTTTATAGCTATTGACTAATATCTGCTCTAAGACTTGCAGCCACCATCCACATTTACTTTTTGTTTCTTTGAACTTATTTCCCTTTCAAGGCGATCTTCAAGAATTTGAATTGCCTCCCGTGATGTGTTCCATTGACTCATTTATGTTATGGCATCACCCTTGAAATTCCAATCTCCATCCCATGGATCACAATGTCCATTAGCAACTATTGACTAACATCTGAGGTATACACATCACAAATTGTTCAAAGGGATCTCAATGTACAAAAAAAAACAATGCCAACAAAATTATGTACCTACTTATAGTATACAATGCATACATGTATACAAATATATTTTTATGTAACCAATTATATGTTATTACAATTCATTTATGTTTTTCTTTTTATTTCCTATCGGCGTCTCCCTTGAACCTCGTGTAGGTGCAAGTGCTAGTTTATCATTCCTCATCTATCATAGTTGATAGTTTCTTTGCTTTCCCTTGCAATGGCTACAACAAATCTTTCTAATGCAAAAAATCTTCCATCTGCATCTTCCATAATTGATAATTTTAGTTGCTGAATTTCTTGACCTTCAATTTCCCCTTTTCTAACATTGCTTCCACTCAACCATAAGATTTTCCTGCCAAACTATCCAACACCACTATTTTGATACCAATTGTCGGGGATCTCAAGCAAGATTGGAGCAATAAATTAAATTAATTTAAACAATTAGAATGCAAATCAAAATTAAAAAATAGAGGAACAAAATTCACAAACAAACAAAATTTTTTACGTGGTCCACCCTTTGGGCTATGTACACAAAATAATAGTACAATTTTTATTATTATCTAGCAAAGAATTAAGATTGTACAATCCACCAGCAAAAATAAATGTTGTGTGCAACTCACAACACTTTACAATCTTTCTATGAGTGTGTTCTATCTTCTTCATGCATTTTTGTGTGTGATCAAAACCAAAACTGCAACCAACAAAAAATTTCCATGCGACTATCCACATTCTCACACAATGTTTCGTTGTGGGCTTCTTCTCTAACTCATATGCTCTTTGCCACAACTCTCGAGTTTCGCGCAACAAGAAACTGTTAATTCTTTCAGACAATTGTAAATTATTTTTCAACTAAATTTCAATGAGAATTTTAATAAAATATGAGAATTTTTTGCCCCCAAACCCTACTGTGGGCTCCCTCGTTAATTGATTTGGGGGAAAATTGTAATGACAAAGTGACAAAATCTTAACTTGGAGCATGATTAGGCAACACATATTAATAAACTTTGCCTTATTCCCCATGGTGGGCATCGCAATTTTCAACCGAAGACCAAAAAATTGTGTATGCAATGCAAACATATTAAAATTAAAACCTATTTTTAGTTCTTAGACTAAGGTACAAGGAAATGAATGAGATTTCATAAATAAAAACTATCCATTAAAAAATTGACTCACTATAATTAGACAATACTTATAATTTACAATTAAACACAAAAATTGAAAGTTGTGAGTGAAACATGATTTTGGATTGATATAACATAAAGGAATATGAAGTATGAAAGATTATGTGAAAAGAAACATTACTTCCTCTAATTTTATTTAAAGTACAAAACTTTCTTAATTATTGTATTTACTTAATTCACAAAACAATTAACTTCAAAGAAACAATACAATGAACAACAATTTCATCAACAAGTAGACATGGAAATCACCATTGAAAATCTAAGTGCAAATGACATTTCTAGGACTTTTACAAGACATTGCATATAAATTAACTAATTAATTAATTGCATTTTGACTGTAGAAATTGAAAGGAAACAAGGTATGTAGGAACACTTCCTAAACTAATATTAGAAGTACCTTATATATTTTAGATATTTCATATTACAAAAAAATAAAAAACATAAATTTAACAGAAATTAAATCATACAACACAGGTGTACATGGGGAAATTCCTTTTGGCAAAAAAAACTTTACTCCAAAGCAACTTAGTTTATTATTCAATAATCTAAACATAGTTGCAATACACTTGCAAAGCAAGTCTTTACAAGAGCATCACTAACTAGAGATTTGGAGTAATATTGACAACATAACCAGACCTACAAAATCACTACTTATATCTCATCACAAGCATCCTATAAATAAGAAAAATCGGTATGCAAAACCATCAAATGATAATTGCAAAACCATGAGCTAAATATACCCAAAAAATAACACCCAAATATTTAAAAAACTAACACCCAAATCTCAAAATGAATTCATAGACTAAAAATAACATATTCCTTCCACTTGTTATAAGCATGTCATAATCCACTCAACAACTTAGGCATTCCATTTTGACTTGATTATCTCTATTCAAAGATGTCTTATGGTGTGTTGTAACATGCACCGTGAGTTGATCAACAAATGGAACTCTCTTACAATTTTTTCATTTATTCGATATGTTTTTACATTTCCAATGCAAAAGAATCAACTTTCAAAGATCATAACTTTTTATTTAAGAGGCCATCAAGCTTAAAAATATCTACAAACCAATTATTTTATTTTTCTCAAAAACAAAGTTTATGGCCTAGAAATTTAGTTTTTTATGTTTCATAATCCAAAAATGTAATTTTTATATACTCAACATAATGAGCAAGGTTGAGATAACTTTCATCCTATCCTCTAATTTTAAAACTAAAATCCACAAATCTCCAATTAAATTGTTGATAAAAATTACTACAACAAACCTAAGTGCTTACAAAATCCTATACACTAATTCTAAAACTAATCTCCACAAAACTCCAATGAAACTATTGATAAAGAATACTACAAACTAACGCGTAGAAGTCGCATCTCTTGCATGATGAGTGCTTCAAAAATATATTCTTAAAAATAGATGATATACAAAATAGCATACCATGCTATAAACAAAGATCACTAAAAATAGCATGGGCTATTAATAACACCAACTATTAATAGAATTTTTCAAATATGGTGCTCTTTGAAAATGATGAGGGCTTAAAATAACATTGGGCTTTTAATGTGAGTTAAAAATAGAAAATATAGACAAACAAATTTAAATGATGATTCTTTAAAAACTCTTTGCTATGACATTGCAAACCCTATGAAAACTTTGAAAACCTTTCTTAAGCAAAACCTAGCTAGACGTAGCATTGGTTATTTTCTAAAAACTCCAAAATGTTGATGCTTAAATATGATAAATCCTTTGTTCTTTTGATTCTTTATACCAACTTAACAATAGAAAATGGTCTAAGGGTTTTAAATGTGAAATTCTAATAAGTTAATAAAAAACCTTAGATGTACATAACATGTTTGAAGATCTAACATTAAAATGAGACAACCCCTATTGTTTGAATCCAAAGTCTTTGCTTAAATCAATTGATGAAAACTCACTAATTTCAAGCAAAACATTTGCAAATCAAATTCATTGAAAAGTGATGAAAGTTACCAAAAATAGACACCATGGATGATGATCATTGCTTCTTTAGTGAATTCCAAGATCTATCCCTTCATTGAAATATATAATCTTGTGAATTTGAAATGTATAATGTTTCTAGACATTTCAGTAATGATGATGCTTTGAAATATATGTTATCAAAGACCTTGTCATCCTAGTTACAAAATTAATGACAAACTATTAATTTGGATCCTATCAATTGACAACTAACAAATCTATTTTTTCTTATTTGAAATTGGTATTTTGATGTTTTAATTTATTATTGAAGGCTTCATTATGAATATGAGAATTACACTCTTATTTACAATTGATTGGTTTGAGTTTGCAAAGGAATAAGTATAAAAAGACACCTTTTCCTATTCGTAAACACACCCCTTTACATGATTGGTTCATAAGCACACCCCTCTACATACATCACATAAGCTTTTCCAACTTAGCTCCTATTCATAGGTGCACCCCGTTACAAGAATTTTAGACTTTAAGTTCACACCTTGAACTATGCCTTACATAGGTGTACACCCAGTAAAAAAAAATCAAACTTGATTTTACTTCAATCAAATGTCTTTGTGTAAGGGTACCCCTCAAAATTGAAATTAGGCATAAAAATTGCAATAATTGGTTGTGCTATTAACAACAATCTACAACTTGGACTTGCATTTTCAAATGTAAACTTCTCCATAGGATTTTGCATTTTGAATTTGCTTATTGAGGCATATGCACTTATGCATATTTGTTGGCTTGAATTTGATTTATTGAAGTTCACCCAAATCCTATCATCAAGCACGTGCAAATAGGAGGAATTATTTTTAAACTTGTAATAAAAATCTTAAGATGTACACCAACTAAAGCATTCCTTTGAAATCTCAGTAGTGTACACCTTAAAAAAGAACTTTTTATTTTGAATTTCATTGCGTCCTATTGCACACCTCAAACTGTGATTCTTGATTTTGCTTACTATGTTCGATTTTTAACTTAGATACATCTTCCCCTTCTTCAAGGTGCATCCCTCACAACTGATTCTTGACTTCTTGATCATTCACCTTCCATATATGAGTGTACCCCTATACGTATAACATTGATTTACACTCTTACCTAAAGACAAGCACGCCCTTAACAGTGTCATTGCAAAATTTGACCAAACTTTCTTTTTCCTATTATTTGATGCACACGTTGGTGGAAAATAAACAATCTTGCTTTGGAAATCTACTTGCTCATTACATTGGCACATGCCAATACACACTAAACATTTTTTCCAAAGTTACATTCTCTCTTTCATTAGGTGCACACCTTGATGCAAATATACAATATAAATTTGATTTTATATACAACTGCTATCCATTGACACTTATGAAAGCTACTGGAATCAAACCCTGAAAATTTGTTTGCACTTTGTAGCTATTATATAGGATCACAATCTGTAATTATTGAATCAAATTCACCATATTGTCTTTGTTGAATCAAATCTGCAACTTTTGGTATTTTCAAGAGCTGGTTATAGACTCTAAATTCAAGCCTAAATATATTTTTCCCTCTTTCTACTTGATGCTTGTCAATATTCTACAACATATCACTTCATTCTTGACTGATCTCTATTCTCCTTGTCTGCTTTGATATTAGTAACTTCTCTCATGTGCAATAGTCTAACAATTGATTGATTTGTTGGCATCTACTTTCCACTGATAGATACAAACAATAGTATTCTGAGATATTCAAATAGCCCAAGAAGGAATGCTTCCATTGTTGACTTCAACTGTCTTTGTATACTATTATCCATGTACCTCAAAATATACCTTTCTTCTCAAAGATGTACACCATATAGTGTTCTCTATTTCTTTCCTAAAAATTTCTACAAATATTTAAGTGACTAATAACCCTTTCTCGCATTTACCAGTGGAAGAAAATTTGGCCACCGCATCTAATATTTAGAGATCTTATGATCATAGCATTCTCAATCTCCATTTCTAGTTTCTTTTGATATACTTCTTTATGAAACCTTGGCAGAATCTGGAAACTTCTTCTCAACAAGGCCCTTCAAACACTTCAAATATGAAAAATCTGTTCTTGATCCATCCTTTCTTACAATGTAGAAACACCTAGTTGAAGAAAATTGTTCATGGTTGTCAACCTGAAAGCAGCATGAGAAAATAAAGTTTCAGACCAGAGAAAATAACCATGACATACTAGGTGTCTCCAAAGAAGCTTTTCTATAAGTGCTTGACGTTACTAATTTCTCAAACAACCCTCATTAAATAATAAATACAACTTCAGAATTTTGAAATAGTTCTTGCTCCTATTTTAGAGGTTGGGTTTATTGTGTATTTTGGAATCTTGATTATATTTCTTATTTACAAAAGAAAAAAACACTTAATAGTAATACTGTAATAATTATATATTTTATTGAGACACTCTAATGTAAATTCAAAGTTGAACCTTCTGAATATATTTTTATTATCTTCTCTGTTCTTTGTGTCTCCAAAAGATTCTGAGAAATAAAATTTCAAAACATAAACATATTTATATGTAACTGATGAATTTCTAGGACTCCCAAAATTTTGGAAACTAATGTTTACAGAACTTCAGATGTTTCAAAAAGTTGTCCATTTGCACATTTCAGGTTACTTAATTTTACAGAAAAGATTGCAAGTCCTTTACATGTGTTAGTTTGTATCCCTGTGTTTACATGAAATGCTAAAGACACATTGGCATCACAAAAGTTTTGTATGCCAGAGCTACCTTTGCAAATATCATTTTTGTATAAAGATATAGCAAGCAAACCAGATTTCTCGTTACCTAAGACTCACACCAGATGAAATAGGAAGGGTTGTTCAAAAGATTGTGAAAGAAAATAAATTGTAAAAATTTAGAGAAATAGCATGGCAAAATTGCACCACTATGAAGTCAACACCACATCCTATCTTTGCTTCTACTTCTGGATGGTGAATAAGGACTTTTCAGGCCGTAGTCTATCCCCACTGTTGTAGCTGTCATAATTATCAAAGTTGATGTCAGGAAAAATGTGTATCTTGTAGCCTACTTTTTCAAAACCTACTTGTCTAAAGTGTAAGACAGGATTCAATATTGATAGAAATTAAAGTTATTTCCTAAATGAATACCAACATTTAATTCATTTCCTTAAGGTCATCAAAGATGCTATAAAATTTGTAGAAAGCTTGCATAGCACCTCAGAAATTCATGCCCACATATGCGAATGGTACCGTTGATGATAGAGATTATATGCCAATATTGTTAGGCTAATAATACTGATTCATTGAATGACAAGAACACTAGTAAAGGGAAAGGTAAAGGTACCTTTTCAGGTTATCCCCAAGCAAGACACCAATTTGGTGTATGAGATCCACCTTGTATAAGCCTACATGGAGATTGTTTTACCACTCACTTGATATAGTGTTCAAATTTGTATGTATTCAGGTTTCAATTCTTTTACCAAACTAGATAAATCAAGCCTCATCAGTCGATTTAAAAGCTTGGCATACAATTGGGTTGGGTAATAGCAATAGAAGTGTAATGAATTAGAAATTTCATTCAGGAGGAATACACTAACTAAAGATACATAATTTACTACCTGCCATAATGAAGAAACATCCTCATTGAATGCAACAATGGATTGATTTCATGAAAAATTTCCTGCAGTTTGGAAGGTCTGTCAGTTACTCCTCCTGTAAGACTCAGTCTTTCTTGAACATCTGGCACTCCCATTTTTATGGGTCAGATGCACCCAATCCCTTTTTGTGGACCTCGAAGAAGAAATGGCACTTTGTCATTGCTAGGCCTTATATCTTCCATGCTTTTCATCATGCAAAGCTTTTCATTTGGTCTATACACAATGTGATTTTGTAATTCCCAATTAGACATTGTAGGAGGGTCACTCTCATTTGGTAATTCCCAACTAGATATTGGAGACGGGTCACTCTGACTTGGTAATTCCCAACCAGATGTAGTAGAGTCATTCTGTTTTTCTAATTCCCAACCAGATGATTCCAAGCTGGATCTCGCAGTTACATTCTCAGTCATTACAACATTTTTCTCTATTTCCATATTACTACTACTATTCATGAGTACATCCTCACCAAATCTTCTTGGTGTGTGGAGGTCTACACTAACACTGGATTTTCTCCCAAAAGAAATGCATTTTGAGCACTGCTCTCTGAATATTTGCATTTTCCATTAGATTCTCTAGCCATGGAAGATTTGCAACTACCTTCTTCCACATGACAGTTTAATCCACAGTCCTTTTGTTGCATCTCTCTGGGTATTGTATGATCCTACACATTCTCCCCTACAAGACTTTTTTCATATGATTTTGATTGAGCTCTTTGGTGTGATCGTGTCCCAAGTGGGACTAAGTTTGCACCTGTTGGCTTAAATTTATGGCTTCTATAGGAGGAAGAGAGTTTGCATTCATCTTGTTCTCCTTTGAGAATTTTAGTCCAACTCTAGATAGAGCTTGCCAAATTAGCAGCACTCAAAGGCTCCCTAGTATTATCATGACCTACCTGCTCCTGTTCAAACACATTTTTCTCTAAATATTTGTCCTCCCTGAGTCTTTCTACCCTTGTCTCTAGCATTGTCCTACTTGTCTTTGGAACTTTTGCATGCTGATCAACACTCCACCTTGGAGCTTGTGCCTTTTTAACTCTTGCCTCTAGAGTTGTCCAACTTGTTTCTGAAACATCTGCTTGCCAATCCACACTCCACCCAGTAGCTTGAGCCCCTTCAGATGTTCTTTGTCTGTGTTCTACATCTTGTGAATTATTTTTGTTATGTGCTGCCCACTGAATTCCACTATGTGATCCTTTTCCAAGGGTTAAATTTGCACTTGTCAACTGATTTTTCAATGTGTTATCAGATTTGATATCAGAAGAGAACGGTTCATGTTGATCTTGTTCATCTGCATGGTCTTTCCATCTAAAGTTCTTCAAAATATCAGTACCAAAAGGAAAACTGGTTTCAATGTCTATCTGTTGCAATGCAACTGTCTCTTCTTTATAACTGCCCTTGACAGAAGAAAAGCTTGGAGGAAAATCCGGATTTGTAACCTCATCCTCTTGTGATTGTCCCATCTCCTGTTCCTTTTCATTCTTGCATTTGATTCCTGAAATTTTTACATTTGACTTCCAACTTGGAAAATTCTCTACCTCTGCTTTTTTGCCACACTCTTCCACCCACTCTTATTTTGAAGCTTTAACATAGAATTGTGATCATCTTTCCTTGCCCTATAAATCTCATAATTCCTGCAATCACATGTTGAATTGACTTTCCCTGTGGCATCTGATCTCAACTTTTGACCTTGTACATCTGCATTTCTATCTTCTAAGCAAAAAAATTTGGAATTTCTTTTAACCAGAGAATGTAAATTTGGGGTCCACCTTGAGTCTTGCCCATCAAGAATAAATGCATTGGCACAGTCATCAACCAAAGTTGAGTTGGTATCCCACCTTGTAGCAATATTTAATTGACTGCCTGAGTTTTGATCACTAGTTTCCTTGTTTGACCAGTCACCACAAGCCTAACCATCTGTTTGTAAGTCTGAAATTGTTGATGCCTCCCAACCAGATAAGTTGTTAGTCTTATTATTACTATTGATTCTATTTGGTGATTTAGTAGACAAATCACATAAAGGTGTTGAATCCTTGCCAATGAAATTAGCCATCCCCTTTTCTCTTGAGGTATCTACAAAAGATGACATCTGGATACATAAACTCACTAGCATCATCCATTTCACCACATAAAGTTTCATCATGAAATTTTTTTGAGGATAATCCATCTTTTCCATGGGTATTATACCAATATTTTCCAAGAAGTCATAGACATCTTCATGCTTGACGAGTGGATCTGAAGGATCGCCAGAAGCCTGTTGTTGAAAAAAAAGTTGATATTAGCAAAGCATAAACAGGATAGCTAGAATTCTACAAAAACATATACACAAAATTGTAATTTTTAGTTGTAAAACTTATCTTCTAGATCATCTTTAAATAGTCCATTTATATTTGAAGGTAACAGAAATGACGAAATCATGCAAGAAATGCAAAAGTGATTTCTTGAAAGAAAAAATGAATACATAATATCTAAGATATACCTAGCCTAAAATACTAGAGGATTAAGATCAATATTAACTATTAAGTAGAATTATTAAAGGACAAATTTATTCTATTTAAGCAGGGAGGGGACGAGATTATCTGGAATGGATCAAAATCAGGCTGGTACAATGTGAGGGATGGCTATAAAATAGCATATGGGCAACAAGAAAGAACCAAAACCCAGTTACCTATCCAATTATGCTGGAATAGAGTGTGCATGCCAAAGGCTGGCATCTTCACATGGGCGGCATTGTAAGGTGGAATTTTGACAACAGATTGGTTTAAAAGAATTGGATATCAGGGCCCTTCAAGATGCTCACTATGTTACAATAGTGAGGAGAATGTCAACCATATGCTTCTAACATGCCACTTTTCCCTTGAATGCTGGTGGTGGATTTGTGCTAAACTTGGTTGGATATCAACATTGCCAAATGATATATTCACACTATTCAAATCTTGGCCAATTCTTTTTAGGGACAGCTTGTGTGGAAATTTTTGGATAATTTCTCCTTCAATTTTGATATGGGAACTATGGAAGGAGAGAAATAGGAGAGTATTCCAAGGGAAATCCATGGAGATAGAAATGCTTATGAATAAGATTGAAGCTGTCATTGTGGAAACAATGAACTTGAGAATTCATGCCCAAAGCAACAAAACAAAATTTTATACAGGTTGGGATGACAATATGTTCAAGAATTGGTTTGGTCTAAAAAATCCTCAAGTTATTGGGAAAGGGTGTCAAGTTAGCAAACAAAATAGAGCAAATTGTAAATGGAGACCTACAAATATTGGATGGTTCAAACTGAATTTTGATGGAGCGTCTAGAGGGAATCCAGGTCCATCAGGAGCAGGTGGTGTGATTCACTCTTGGCAGGGAAAAACTATTGCAAGATATTCAAAACCATTGGAGATTGATACAAACAACGTGGCAGAATTTAAGGCTCTAGTGTCAGGGCTATCCCTTTGCATAGAATTGAACTTGGCAAAGGTAGAAATTGAAGGGGATTCGGCTATTGTGGTAAATGCGATAAGAGTTAAGAAAATGTTGAGCTAGAAATTACAATCTTTACTAGATTCAACAATAAACTTGATGGATAAGTTTGAAAATGTAACGATTAACCATATTTATAGAGAAGGCAATACAATGGCAGATGCATTGGAAAATATGGGAGCTGATGGAACGACACTTAAACAAATAACTCCATGATGAGCAAGGCTTTATGTGGATAAGGATTTGAAGGTCATCCGAGAGGAAGAGAAGAGAGTCGTGTAGGATTCTAAGAGTGGAGAGTCAAGTAAGAAGGTAGAGAAGGAAACAATGGCTACTACAAACACCATTTACAATGAGGTCCACATTGAAGAATTGGATTCTCTCCCAGAATCGACAGTGGCAGATGCATCTTCAATTTTGGGAATTTATTTACTGTTCGTAGTGTGGTCTAGCAGCGGAAGAATACATGAGGCAAAAAGGGAAAAGATAAGGACTCTTGTTGATCTTTTGTGTTTTGTTGCTTGTATTTTTTTACCGTCATCTTCCTTTTTAAACTCAAACTTTGCTCAGTTGTAGTTGCAGCAATTGGTGGTAGCTGCCTTTTTATGGTAAGGTTATAGACTTTGTTTAGGATAGCTTTAAGGTTTCATGTTTTGATTTTGTTCTTCTCATGGAAGCCATGATTTTGCTTGTTTTATCTTCTGTTGAGGCTTCCAGTCTTGTAAACCCTTATACTTTTAATTTTAATACAATCTTCTCAGCTTCGGCCCCTTATTTATCAAAAAAGAAGTAGAATTTATTTAGAAGCACCCTTTTGCCATTCACAAGAGGGTAAAGCTATTGACATCTTTGTGGAAAATTAGGATGATGCTATATATAGTCTTATTAGTCTCTTGCACAAAGGTATGGGGAAGAATGAAGGTGGGCATCTTTCAATACTTTGGGTCCCAATCTTCGAGGGCTTGGCTATAAAAACAATAAAATCTAGTAGGATCTGTCAGTGGATTGATGATGGCCAAAGGTTATTTCTTGGAGATCTTTGCCACTAATTGGAGAAGGCTGTATTTTAAGGAGGTCCGTGATTCATGAACAAATCAGAGTCATTCATGAAGCCTTGGACCTCTACTTTCAACCCAAATAATGGTGTTCCAATCATAGGCCCGGTCTTTATCTAATAGCTTCACCTTCTCCTATGCAATTTTTGGCATGAAATCTCACCACACCCCAGCTAGGATATCTTAGTAAACCTAAGACACACAAGAAGAGTTTGATTGCAGTTACAAAGGTGCATCTTTCCTTGTTTTTCAGATACAATATCAAAGAGTATTTTTGTTATGCTTTTTTATTTCAAGAATTCATCACCTTGGTATTTTTATTTACTCTTAAATATTGGAATTTGATATTTAAATTTCACTTCATTTGACCATCATTCTAGAAATATTTTCTCAAGTTGATGCAATATTATTATAGTTTTAAATTAAAATTGACAGTATAACATTATCATTCTTGGGCCTTATCTTTCAGATAGGAAAAGATTTCAGTTGCAAAAGTTAATTTTTATTCAAATCATCTCAACCAAGCCTTGTCATCTTCAGTTCTTGTAAAAGCAATGGAATTAATATCAGAGAAAGAACATGATTTCAATCACTGAAGAAAACACCTAAAAAAATTGCAAGAATGAATGAATAAATGAATTAACTTTAACATCCATGTGGCTAAAACTAGCCTATGGGACAACCAACCTTTCCATTGTAAAAATTTTCATTTCAATCCTTGTAATGTTCTCTTTTTCATGTTCTCCTGCTTTGCAATTGGTGCTAACTTTCTAGGTTTGTGTCAGCATATTCAGATGGGTAAATTGATTTTACCAATGAGCTTAGGAGGTTTAGAGGAGTCATAAGCTGCTTTAACATGTTATTTCCGTCTTTTGGTTTGGGCTCCAAGATTCTTTGAGGAGTGCCTATTTTTAGCAAGTCACCTGGTCAGGTCCGTTTATCATCTTTCATCATAGGATCACCCTTGTGTAGTCATTTTTCAGTTTCGGTGCATTTTGACCCTTTCTATTAATTTGGTGTAATTTTGAGCTATATTTAATTAATTCTACTAAGGTTGCCATTTTAATTAAATAATTATTCAAACCCTTAGTATTATAGCTTATTGGAAAGAGAACAAAATGATTTAAAAATAAAATAAATCAATGTTTGGAGTTAAAAAGGTTTAATAAATTATGCCACAAATGTTTTAAAAATAAAATAAATCACTTTTGGAGTTAAAAGGTTTTTTTTGTATTGATAATATAGAAAACAAAATGATGTTATAGCTTCGCTACATAAATACTCTGTAGCTGTAAAAAAACCATCCTAAAAACCTAGCAATCTTATCTATCCACCGGAACAAAACAACTTGTACATAAGCTTGCATTTACAGTTGTGATTTTGCAATCTAAACAGACTTTACATCAGAATTAACACAGTATTATGTACAACATTCGACATTAAAAAGGTCTGTTTTTGTGTCTTAAATGGTGTGCATTATGGGAGTTCCAATAATTGGGCCCTCCATTCTTTCAAATTTTCAATCTTTCTGGAAATCATGCAAGGCTTTTGAGAAGACTTCTGGCTGGGACGTCCCACCTACCATGTGTGACCAAGTCCAACTTCGTGAAGACTGACCCTCACTGTGGCATCCACTAATAGTTTCCATAAATTGCATTCAGAGATCACCATTGTGATGACTACAAGAGCTAGCTACCATTAGCTGGTCTACAGGTGGAATCATTCTCATCTTGTTCTGTGTTAGGACCTGCGCTTTCAACCACAGATTGAACATCCCCTTGCTACTACCTAGCGTGCTGAGAGATCATGTGTCTGCCCTGGGCTTCCACCGTCACATTAAATTTGATTTGGAATTCGCTTAGTGCTGTCAAGAAGATCTCATGATCAACACCTTCTAGCTGGAAGTTAAAAGGTTTAATAAATTAATAAAGTGATTTTAAAAAAGGAGTTTATGGAAATTTCCCTAAAAAGCTTATAAAAAGGGGACTCGAGAGCTCATTTGGTATGTTGAGTTTATTCTATTTGTTTGATTGAAACCTTTGTGGTTCTGGAGATCGAACTTGGTTCGTCTCAACTTTGGAGGATGAAAACTCAGATCAATTTTGGTGGTGGAATATTCCTTCCTAGCTGGTGATTGGTGGAGTCACTTGGATTTCGCATCAAAATTTCAATGGTTATGGTATGAAATTAATGAAGACTTTGAAAATATAAATTTTTGAATTTTTTGTTGTGATCAAAGTTTTGCCAGGAAAGTTATGTCAAGATGCCATGTTATGAAATAAGGGTTTTGTAGGGATTCTTTTTGTGAGATAGATAGTTTAAATAATTTTTGATATTTGTAAGCAAATACAAATTGTTTGAGAATTTATGAAAAGCTTAATGAAGAGTTTGAAAGGGATGATGAAGGGAGGCATCCAAGTATGAGGTAGATTTAGATGAATGAACATGGTTTAATTTGCTAGAGGGGCATTGGAATAAA
>VDFB02157316.1:0-26932 GCA_007258455.2 Sequoia sempervirens | reverse complement strand
GTGGAAGGCAAACAAGAAAAAAATGGTTCAAAAATGAGGAATTTGTCTTCTGCACCAAATGAGAAATATTCACAATATGTGCTAGGAAGGAATAAGTCCATAAGATCGAGTATGCAAGAATCGAGAATTGCAAATTACGACGCTTTGACTTCCAAACACAAATTTTTTCGTTAATTTTCATGTTCCAACATAAGCCTGCAAAAAGTATATGTGCGAAGTTGTAAGCATAACACTTCTGAATGTTACGTAACTCATATCTATTAACCCATTAATTTATAATGCAAATATGACACCATCAATAAAAAAGATTTGTATTAATCAAATAGCCATGTACGCATGCACATCAATATATGTCAATATAAGTATAAATATAGTTACAAAAGCCATATAGGTTTTCATTTATGAATGCCACAGGCATACAATGTCAAAGTCAAGTATCGAATACAAAAATATGTACAAATTGCCATGTAGGCATACAACAAAGGGCCTTCCACATTCAAAAATTCATTTTCCATGCCCGTTCAAATACAATTTTCTTTCCCTTTCCTGGGCGACCCGATGGTGATAAATCTGTCACCCATTTCTGTTGAGGGATGCTTCTGCTGCTCCTACGATTTAGCTCCTGGTCAAGTTTCAACTATTACAATAAGAAGTAAAGACATTAATATATAGAAATTACATTATAAAAATTAATATATTTAACAAAATTTAATCACTTACAGCCATCTGACGATCATGCTCCTTGAGGGAAATATTTGCACGCCGATGCTCAAGTGTGCTCGAGCCCTGTATAAACCATCCGAATAGAAATTAAACTACTAATCAATAATGGTTTGATTTTTCACTAGAACTAGTTCATCTATAACAATGAATGTAAATTGAAATTTAGTAATTTGCCTCATACCTCCCCTATCAGAGCCATCGAGGATTCTATTGCAGTAGAAACACCAATATCCATTGCCCTTGTTACGTTGGGTGGTGTTTCTGTCACCAACATCTGAAAATAAAACAACAAATTATTCAATCACAAAATAGTTATCTAATTTGAAGTAATGCTTTGAGTTTGAATGATGTGTAATGCAACGTAACCAACAATATGATTATCAATTTTTTAAAAAGCAATAACCTAGGACAATCACATTGAAAAACAAAAGACCCTTTAGGACAAATTTTAAGTGAAAAAGTGTCAAAACACAATGTAAAATATGACAAACAATATGAGAAGAAGAGATGATCTAGTCAAAAGGAGCTTTGATAGTAGCCAACTGAGTTAAGTATGACAAATCCAAGTATCACTATTGCAAGGAATGGAGTAAGAGCTAAATAAAGATACAACCCATAATAAAAATGATGGAGCTTTAATCTCTTGTCAAGGGCCTATTCTTCAAAACTTTACAACGCTTGTCATAGTTTAAGATATGCAATAAATGTTTGATAATGGAATTAACCTTTTGAGGATGACAGTGATTAAATTGAGGTCTCCCTTTACCATGAAAAGACTGAATATTCTTTCTTTGGCCTATCATTATGATTTTTAAGTTTCCTCACTTGAGTTAAATATAATAATCAAGTGTTTATACCAAAGATGATAGAGAAAATAATCATGAAAGGAGAATATGATGGTGATCAATGACAAGTCAGTGGCACATTTGACAATCAAAAGAGTAGAGGAATGCATAGTGAACATCATGGTACAACTTATGATATAAATTAAGCCACATGGTTGATGTGTTTTGAATCCTTGCATCTAAAGGAAATTTTCTTAACATAAATACTGCTAGGGAATTTCAATGTTGCCATTGTAGTTGGCATTAAAGCTGGTACCTGCAACATTGAAAATTATCCTTATATAAGAATTCCCTCCATCTTGTTGATTGGCTTGTAACACTCTTGATGGTGGTTGTATGAAATCTAATTATGATTCCTCTTCTACATTAGAGGGTTTGTATCCTTGATCTGATCCTTCTAAATTATTAGAATCAAAATCACTAGCTTCCATATTCAAAAATTCCCAACCAACATCTTCAATAAATTTATCTAGATCATTAGTAATAGTCTTACAAATTGGTTGCCAATTCAAGTTCATTCTACTTTCATAATACTTTATATCCATGGAGTTCATCCATTCCTTGATGCCATCAAGTGAAGATTCAGGAATGGCGTACATATGGAGTACATCTCACTTTAATTATTTGAAAACAATAGCCATATCAAATCCCTTTTCCCCAAGTCCTACTCTCTCAAGGTTAACAATCTCAATCTTAGTAATAGTGATTACTAAGAAAGGTAATTCCACCAACTCTACCAAAAAATTTACCATAGGAACAATAAAAGCAGAGGATTTGAAAGGAACTCCATGAAAACCAAGCTCTCTAAATGCTATATAAAATTCTAGTTCAAAATATTTTAGATGAGGTTGCTCCCATAGCTCTCTTACTCGATTGACAAATCCTTGAAACTATGTCTTGATTTTATTTTTCCTATTCCTCTTATTGTTCTTCCTAATTTCATATCAAGATCATACATTGACCTTCTTGCCCCTCCTAAAGTTTGACCACATCCATTACCTCCTGATAAACCGGACATCCTTGGTCTTCATGGTTCCTACTCATGATATGGTTATGCAAATGAAAATGGCTAGGTGCAATCACCTCCTTATCCATTGGCTGGAAGAATGCATGCTTAATGTTTTGATACATGATATCAGCTCTCTCTTCTGCTCTCATGGTTGAATATCAAAATCTAGTATGGTGGGCCTCCAGAGTTCTAGTAATCTTTCTTCCTCTTCCACCAAATGTTGTCCTCGGCTCACATGTCTCAAATTTAATTGGTTTTTATTTTGAAAGCTGCTTCTCCTAAGTCACCAATGTAGCTCTCTCTTACTTTTTAGACTCTTTCATTGCTACAAATCATCTCTGGGATTTAATCATCTGTACCACATGGTTGATGTGTTTTGAATCCTTTCAGATCTAAGGGTTTAAACCTTAGGGGTTAGGATGAGGAAAGAAGTAATGTTTTTCTTTTTCTTTTATGTGAGGACCTAGTAGAGATAAAGAGGACTGTATAGAAAAATGAAAAAAGAAGACATAAAATTCATGGACCATACTATATCACCTAGCTATCATGACATGAATGTAGTAGATTTGAAAGTATGATAGGGTATTAAAAGGTATACTTGAGGAATATATAAGAATGAAGAAGAATTCAATGGATCAAATTAGTGTAAAATGTTTTCCTAAAAGATCTCCCACACCCTATTAGGGAATTTAAGCATTTCTAAGAATTTTCCACGTCCTATGGGAAATTTTGAGGAGGCTCCAATAGTTGAGAGTTTAATGAGTACTTATAACTTCTTTCCATGCAATCATGATTAGTTAGAGAACATATAGGGAAACTTGATGAGCTATAAAACAAATGAAGAGAATATAGGGTATTTTGACCTAGTCTTAAGCATCTCCAAGCATCTAGGAGATATTGAAGGAGTCAAGTGGTTGATAGATAGGGTCGAGGATAGAAGTTTTATTTTTGGTTACATTGACATCATGTGTAGGACATCCATAGTCTTATTCTTGGTTATGTTGACATCACAAAAAATTATATAGGATGGAGTAGAATGTAGCTCTACCTTTGTCAATTCCATGTTAAATTTTTATTATATATAGCTTGCTAGTGTAGGAATTCTAAGACAAACAATCATAGTAGGACGATTCTTAAAAGCTTGAATAATAACCTAGTGAACCCATATACTCTTATGGCTATATATACACAAATCTAGATTAAACTTAAAATTCATTAGTTAAGTTCTCTTTATTCTATATTACCTCCGTGAATGTTTGATTAAATCTACTCGCACTCGAAGGTGTTCCCTTGAATCCTTCGACAGTACCCTGTTCAACATCCAAAATAACATATTAAAATACCATTCGTAAAACAATGCTATTAACACATGTGTACTAAATTTAGAATTGTTTACTAACTTTACATACCCCACTGATAGGTGTACTACAAAAATAAACAGGCTGATGACTAGTATATCCAGGCTCAATGCTATGACCCTGCAATTTTATTAAAATAATAAAACTAAATTAGTTAATCTTGCATTTCACAATCAAAATTTAATAAACTAAATTCAGTGAACATGTTGAATTTTACCTAACTATCAATACCATATGCATCATGCAGAATGTCAGCCTCCCTCTCCAGATGATATGGATCGCCGCGGTAGCGATATGATCCTCCACACAGCACCCTCCTAAGTACGAGGGTCACCCAACAAGTGGGTTTCGCAAGATCGACACACATGGCTCCTCAAGGCCACCACCAAGACTCGGATTGGGTACTGCATAATGGGGCCAGTGTGGTGATGACACCGCGCCGCGATGTGATCGCTTACAAGTTCTACATCAGCACTCTCCTTTAAATCGCAGTATCATAATTGCCAGAGGGTGCCTAGCGAGATGTCGTCTCCCCTGTCGTGTAGGATCTGGCTGTGCACTAGGCCTATCCTGTGCTGACCCCCCACCTCTCCCCTGAAACTCCCTCATATCAAAATAATTTGAGATTTGGTTCAACACAAACTCACAGTATAACTTCCTAAGAAAATATTGGGGGACTTCACAGTTATTGCACGGTGGGTAATCAAAGACTGCTATAACATCCCTCATTAAGTGCAAAAATGGTTTTAATTCTTTGTGGTGGCACCAATGAATAGGAAACCTTTGCATGAGGGTGAGATTCTTGATTTTTTTAGGGTCGCTGAATAGAGAGCACAAACGCTTTTTAGTAATTTTTAAATCTTTTACTCGTTTATATGATAATTTGTCTGCATAATATGCCCTCGATGTTTGCCTCCTATTTTTCCATCCGGATATTTGTTGAGTAATTGCATCTACATTTCTTAACAAATCCTTCAATGAATCTGCTAGATGTATTTTTTCTTTGGTTGAAGAATTTTGATCACTCAACCTACTAATAAGATCCTCAACTTCTTTTCTATTGTTTTCAATTTCACTCCTCAAATTTTCTTGAGTGCCAGGAGGGTATTGAGAGAATGGTGGGGGAGGTTGATTTTGTTGTTGAGGCTGATTTTGTTGAGGTTGATTTTGTTGAGGTTGATTTGGTTGAGGATTTTCCTCCTCTTGTTGAGGATTTCCTACAAATTAAAAAAAATCATTCATTTCTAAACTAAAACAAACAAAATCAATTTAAAACAAAAAAAATTCATAACAAATACCAAATAAAACTTACCTCTTGCATCTCTTCGTCGTCGTGGCACCATATTTGTGAAGAAAATCCAACTGAAGTTGATGAAATGTGAAGAAATCACCTCCCCAACAACGCGAGCGCGTAATGCAGGGTTTTTGGCCGTGGGCGGAGATGAAAACCAGTAAAAAGCAAATGACAAATGATATTTCGATTCACTTTTTTTTTTTGCTTTTAAAAAGCCATAACGTGTTCGCGTTATAACGCGAACGCGTTATGTCACATTTTTCACTTTTTTGGCCACAAAAGTGTGACCATCTTCGTGCACTTACCCAATAGTAATATTACTTAATTAATTCGGATAAGAGGACGTTTAGATGAAAAGTGATAAATTTGGATAAATTAAGTGTCCAAATTTGGATATCTACATTTTGCCCCTCTTTGAGATGGTGTTACGAAGTAGCATCATTTCTAAGAATATTAAAATATAGAACCCAGAAGGAGATGGTTAGATTGGAAAAGATGCCCAAGTCATCCAAGGGATGACTAGGAATAAAGATGATGGGGGTGAAGATGAAGAGTAGGGATTGAGGATTCCCCCTCGAGAGGACATGTGGGTTCAAGAGAACACGAATGTGCTCTCAAAATGGATGAGATGAAGAAATGGGAAATGAGGAGGAGGGTGTGTGGGGATGGATATGAAAGGGATGAAAAGGCAAATGAGGTTGGGAAGCGTGAACGGATGGAAGACGTAAATGATAAACAGCCTTAATCAAGGTGGAAGGTGGTAGGATGGATGGAAAGAGGGACATCCCACTGAGGAATATGGAGGGGGAACACAGTGGAATAAATGGATGGATGGACAGGAAAGGAAGGATATTCTGAAATGGACAGTGGATATGGAAGAATAAAATGGGATGGATGAGGAATGGAATGGAGGGAGGATGGATGGATCTGACAAGAAATGGACAGTGGATGGAAGTAAAGGAACATGTGGGGATTGATAGAGATGTGAGATAAGTGATGAAGGATGAATGGATGGGGGATACATGCAAGACGATAGAATGAAATGAAATGCAATCCTAATGCAATTTTCCATCTTCGAGCACTGAAGCTTTTTCTATAGCATAAGACACCAAGTGCCAAGGTATATGGAACCAAGGCATAATAGTGTCTAATGCATGAAATAAACACAACAGACAAGAAGGCTATTCAAACACCCCAAAGTCACAAAGACCTTGGTCAGGCCAGGTATTGAGATAACCACAAGCACAAAAGGATGCCCCAGCATAACACAAGACCTCGGGGATCTTGGTAGGTACTACGTGGGACAACCAAGAAGAAAAAAAGACATAAAAAGATCAAGATATGCCCCTATGTTGACCAGTCAAAACACACCATAATATGATGGATCATGGCAGCCTTGACAAGTGATGATAGGGAGCTCAAATGATAAACAAAATCCAAAAGTATCAAAATATTGCAATCGAGTTCAAACGTCATTTGCCATAGGATCAAAAGGGATGGATGGGGTTGATGAGGTCTATTAGGAAGGATGCATCCTGTTGAGACCAAAGATGATGGATACTAAACTAAAAGATCGTTATGACGCGGGATGCGCAAAATCAATTGGATCTCCTGATATAAGTGGGTCTTGTTTGTTAAGAACCAGCTAGATAAGGGCATAGCTTGACAACACAACACAAGGGAGACAAGACATGAGACTGACACAACCTAAATACCTAGGGGCTCGAGGGCCGATCAAATATTAGCCTTGCCTACATGAAAACGCAGAGCCCTCGTAGTTCTGTAAAAGGCTGTCGACTGACCATGGATAAAAATAGAAAGAGGATGATGAATGATGATGACACATGACAAGGAAAGGAGAGACAAAAGCCAAGACTAATGATAGACGATATAGGAGTGGACGGAGAAAGCAAAAATACCAATGCTAGATAATAGAGGAGCGGAGTGGACAATGAAGATCGATGATGGAACCCCGGGGGCAGATCAAATGATTGACCTTGCCACGGCGCAATGCGGGCAACGTGAAGTTCGGTCAAAGAGACCGGACGCATCGACCGCCACGGCAAACTTCATGGATACAAGATGAAAAGAAGAAAGACGATGATAGATGATGATCCCCTGTGGGGGCAAATTCGAATGATCAACCTTGCCTACGAAAGCCGCCAGGGCAACATAGTTCGACAAGACCAAAGAAAACAAATGGACAAATGATGATAAGATGATAGGATGCTGATAAAAGCATGGACTGATACGCATTAAGATAGGATAGGACCTCGTTGATTGATAGATGACGACGATGCTTAGTGGATGTAGTTATCCGTTATTGTGCTCTAAGGATGATATGATACAGACAGATGAGTGATGAAAAGTGATAGGATTGCTAAAAGAGTAGCTGCATTTTCAGGACGCATGAGATAAAATGGCATCGGTTGCATGGGGAGGCCTACAGCCTAATAATCACCCATCGGGCGAGATTGTGAGACGGGGACGAGATGATTATGACAAAGACGGAATGTTCCGGATAGAGATTACATAGGGATGGGGATGGGAGAGATTCCTTTTGGATGGATGAGGAACATGGGCACAGAGATGAAAGAGATGATAGGATAAATGGATAATGCAAGATAAGGGATGGGGAGATGGGAGGGATAAGTAGGATAGATGGATAGGGGATGGATGGGAGATGAAAGGATGGATAGATGGATGGAAGGGATGGAGATGGAAGGATGTGGATAGATGGATAGGGGAAGGATGGAAAGGGAGTGGATGGACAATGCAAGCTGATACAAAGGACATTTCTATGACGGGAAGGGATGCCATGACAGATGTGATAGGAGATGAAGGATGTTATGATAGATGATGTCTCCAAGGACTATGTCACAAAGCAGCTGCATGCCCCCACCCCAGATATGTCATATATGATGAGGCATGAGGGATGGAAGACAAGTGGATGGGAAGATAAAGGAGATAACTAGATGAGGATATGATGAGCGACTAAGGAATATGATAGAGCATGGATGAAGGGGATGTATATCAATAGGTGTCCAAAGCATGCATAGATAGGTGCCCCTATTTTGATCAAGATCACCAGAAGGATGGAGGGAATGGGAGATAAATGGGATATGATGGTAGGATGCGAAGGATAGGTGGGATGGGGGAGATTTATGAAGATGACGGATAATAGGAAGACGGGTGCATAGCTGGAAGCATAGCGGATGGAGGGCATGCATATCAGGAAGTTTCCCCCAAGTGCAGATGGGGATTTACGCATAATGCCTATTTGCCAGGTTTTCATCATGGTATTTATCCAAGGCGCTTGTTTGCTAAGTTTTCACCATTGGATGGATTATTTCTCTTTACTATTTTTTTATTTTTTAAAAAAAATTTCTGATTTGACTTTTTGGATGTCATGCAGAAGGAGATGGGTAAGGATAATGAAGTGGATAAGTGAATGTGGAAGACATTTGATAAGGATATGGATCAAGCATCAAATTCCATACGTAGTATTAAGAGCGCATGTTTGAAGTGACTGTCGGATGTTGGTACAACTAAGGTTAGGAAAATGGAGGAATTATGCAAGGGAAGGTATTAAAGGGATTTGATGGGAGAGATATGTGGGATAATGGATGGGATGTTGGAAAGTGTATGGATGGAATGATGGAGTGGACATGTGATGGGAGGATGTGTTCAGGACCAACATTGGCACATGTGGTGGAGAGTGTGAAAGGATGGTAGGATTAATGGTTGGATGATGTGGTGATAATGGAGGGTGTAATGGAGGATGTGGAGATAATGGAGGAGAGATGATAGAAAATTTTGGGACATAAGGACCCAAAATGGATTTAGGAGATGGAGGATTTGCCTAATTAGCTTTTGGAGTAGCAACTTTGGATGTGTTTATGGAGGCTTCATGTGAAGGCATTGCTTGTGTTTTTTTTGGGATCCACATGGTTTTGATTTTTGCTTTGGTGGGCCTTTGTGGCCTACAAATTTGATTTAGATTTTGGATTTGATTTTTCTTTTCTTCAACATGTATTTTAGAGGGGACATGAGGAACTTTTGATCCATGTGGATGTTTAGATCTATGCATTTTTCTTTGGCATCCAAAGTGCGTTTACTAGCAATGGGATGGGTGTGAGGAGATGGATGATGTAGAACAATGGAGGTAAAATTATGAGGATTACGTGTAGATGGATAATGTGTAGGTATGTGCCTTTGTCGATCCTGATTAGGATGTTTATGATGGATGAGATGGATAGGTGATGAATGGATGAAAGGATGGATAGGACGAGATGGAGGAGGTGATTTTGGGATATAGGGGCCCAAAATAGACGTAGGACCTGGAGGAAACATGGGCATGGTAGATGGAGGATTGGAGATGGTAGATGGAGGGATGTAAGGACCCAAAATGGATGGAGAAGATGAAGGAGGAAGATGGATGGTTGTTTTGAGGTGATACGATAGAGGAGGAGGGATGGCCACATATGATCTGGTGGGGCGATGGGAAGAGCTGACATTTCTTTTGGAAAAGGCTCATTGAGGATGTCTAGAGGTTGTACCAACATTTTTGGATTGTGAGTCATGAGTAGTACATCCAAGACCTTGCAGATACAAATGTTCTTTAGCTTGGATGGGCTCTATAATACCTTGCTCATGAAGGCCTAAACCTTTTCCTTGATAGTTCCTTCTCTTGAGTATTCGATCTAGGATAGGATTTTTGTTATTCTGGAAGAATGATGTGAGTTCATTATTAGGTGGAAGAGGAGAGTTGGTGCATATGCTTTGTTTTTCTTCTGCGAGGAGACCACCATGGAGGAATGTGAGAGGACCAAGGAGATATGCAAGTGGTGTGGGGATAGCATTTTTAGGCGATGATGGGGAATCATGAGAAGGAGATGATGGGATAGTAACATCAGGAGAGGGAGTAGGGGCCATGATAGGATCTGGATTTGTGGTAGTAGGCTCATGCGATGGAGATGGAGATGGAGCAGTGGAAGATTGAATGACAAGGGGATCATGGGATGGAATGGATGGGGGACTGTGATCTTGAGGTGGACTAGATGGGATGGTAGGATCTTGATCTGGAGAAGGGGATATGAGCAGCATATGGATTAGACTGCATGACCTATCATAAAAGGGAGGTGCATGGTAACGCAAGGGCCCATGGGGACTCTTCAAGTGGAAGATGGAGGGATGGGAAGATTCAAGGAGGTCTGGCTGGAAATGGGCTTTGGTGGATTGGGATTTAAAAGCCGGATGGGTTCAAGTGGGATCTTAGGAGTAGAGGGTCCAAATGGTCTTAGTGGGTCTAATGGCTCTAAATGATTTGGAGCAAGCATCTAGGTGGCAAAGATCAATAATAGGTGTGGTATGGAGAAGGGTCTCATCACTAGTGACCGTGGATGATGGATCTAGATGGCATGGTTCCATGACTTCAAGATGTGGAGTTGGGGATGGATTCTTTGTAATGAGTCCTTGGAGAACTTCTGAAATGAGAGACTTGCATATGTTTGGCTTGGCTAGGGTGGTAGAAATGGATGAGCGATTATGGATTGGTGGACTAGGGTTGGATGGAGGAATGAGATTGAATGTAGAACTATGAGTAGTTGGATAAATTAAGTGTCCAAATTTGAATGTCTATAGTAAGTAAATCCTTTATTTAAGGGAATTGCCTATTCGTAATGATAACGATTCATAAAAGTCGTTTAAAACGACAGAAGAGTTAAATTCCATAAAGTAAAAGAATCTTATCAGTCTAGTCTTGTTCAAAGTCAACGATGGGCAGAACAAAGACATCTCGCATCGTAACCCTTACTCTGATAACGATAAAATTCTACGATGATCTCAAAGTAGCAGAAGTCCCCAATCTCCGCCATTTATAGGACCTGTTCTCCTAACTTCGTATCACCTTCACAATGGCATTCTCATATAATTTTGGGTGGGGAAATACAGAAACGATAATGTTGATATGGATGGTAATGTTATTATTGCCTTGCAGAGCAGCAGCAGAGCCATCGGTATTGTTTGTGTTCGGAGACTCATACAGTGACACTGGAAACGTGGTAGAGGCATTTCCTTTCCACGCTGATGCAGAGAACCCACCATATGGTTCTACCTTCTTCGGTGCCCCCGCTGGACGTTTTTCTGACAGTCGTCTCATCATCGATTTCCTTGGTAATTGTCACCGCTACAATCAGATCTCTTTTCAGATTTCTTTTTTTAGTTTGTTTAAATTTTATAGTCACACCTAGACATTTTTGTCTGAAATTTGCAAAAAAATTTAGATTCAAAATTTTAAGTATTTGGTTTTAAGTAATTTTTTGATTTGGGTTTGTGGGTGCTATGGAGGGGAAAAAGAATTATCTTTTCATTGTTTTAATACTTGATTATAATTTAACAGCTGCCGATATGGGTTTCCTATTCGTCGATCCATATTTCAAGAACATTGGGCCATAGTATCGAAATGGAATAGATTTCGCAGTAGCTGGAGCCACAGCCTGCGACGTAATCGATGTGACTAGTGGTGCTACAGCTTGCAACATAACCGCTGAAATTCCTTTTTCCCTGCGATTCCAGATTGATCAATTCAAGAGGTTCAAGCAAAATGTCAATGCCACAATTGGTAAACAACCTTCAGATCTTTTCCACACTTCTTATCCAGTAATTTGAGAATTTTCTTTTCCATGCTCATGATGGGTCCCGAAATACGATGTTTCATACTTATCACAGGCTTTAGAAAACAAGTAGAAGGCTCTCTTTCAACATTTATGGGCTGTGAAAGTTTGATTCTTGCATTTCAAATTTGGTGCTATTGATATATGCATTTTGCTTGCAGGTTACTCGGATTCAAATATTCCTCCTCTAGCGGCCTTTGGAAGTGGTATGTATTTCATGTTCATTGGTGTCAATGATATGTTAAATGGATTCCAACAACTTCCTGCTCTTACAGACAGTATAGTAGATGAAATCCTGAAGGCCATTTCAAGGGCAATAAAGGTAAGAATATGAAGTTTCAATGCTGTTAAGTAGTGTTTGACAAACTTTTATGTTGAGAAAGTCAGCAGCATTTCATGGGGAGGCAATGTTCTAGGGACTAATGGGAATGCCCCCTTTTTCAGGACTGGAAATTAAAAATATATATTTTAAAGCAAAAAAATTTAAAAATTGGAAAGGGTAAAATATAATGTGATTTTTTTTTTTGAGCAAATATATAATAAAAATTTATAATGAAAAAATTAAGAGTCAAATTTAGAAATATATTTTAAGATATCACAATCACATTAGATGTTAATAATGGAAGATGAAGAGTCACAATTTGAAATTTGAAATTTAATTTTCTTTCATAAATTTGAACTTGAGTTTTCACAATGATAATCCAATATTTTAATCAGTTGAACTCAACCCTTTGAACTCCAAAAATTATCATTACAAACTTAATATCTTACATTTAATTTTATATTTTATAATTTCAGTTATTTCTAATTTAGTTATATTATTATAACAGCTATTTTGAGTTGTCCTTTAAAATTTGATAAAAAATTGTTGCTCCCTGCAAAGCCTAAATTTGATGGTCATTGATGATATTTTGAAAAAAAAAATGCTAGAAAATGCAATCAAAATTTTGATAAGACCATATTATATAGAATTAAGATAAAATGTATATCCAATCTATGATAAACATTTTTAAAATAAGATATATTTAATATTTGAACTACAAAATTTATATAAATAATTGTCAAATAAACAAAATTGACTGTCAGATTTAGACACTGACTCTCTCCCTATCCGTATCCTTTACAAAATTGATGCTTTAAAAGTGTTGTCTATGATATGTTCTTAAGAGTCTTTGTTATATGTCTTTTAAATTGTGGGTGCATGTTTTGATGCTATTGCTCATAGAAGAACAACTTGGATTGTTTTTGGGTTGTGTCAAATGGTTTATGAATATTCTCTGACATGTATGATTGTGATGATGTATATGTTTCTGGACACATATAAACCATTTACAAAACAAATTTTATCTGTATAATGATTGACCGACTAATGTTTAATTTTTGAGTAAAATTTGTTTTACAAATGATTAATAGGATGTTCCATTGTGAAACTCCGTAAGAACCACTTCTGTCCCCACTATCCCACCCCGCTCTGACCCCTCTCCCCTACTTACCTCCATGATTGAAAAATAATTATCCTAGTGTTTTTTATATTAAAATAAATCAAGGAAAAGTAAAACGATATATTAGTATGATCCTATGTATGTGGATAATTGGTAGTAATGCATCCTGATAGAAAACACAACTGCTATAGTGGCAGGAACAAGAAGAGAACGCCCTCTTAACAAAAGATATTGACAACTGTAAGAAAGGGGATTCCGTCAGTGATTTCACCAATGATCTTGATGGCTGCCAGCCTTCTTCGGAGGCCAGACTCAAAATTATATAAGATCTGACAGAAGAGATAAAGTCAATAGAATAATTCATTCTAAGGAGTTGGGTCAAGAACTAACCTAGATTAAGGGAACCAATCCCTCGATTTTTAGATTAGATGGTTCATGGCAACAACATTAGGTCTCCACAATAGAAGAAGAATGAAGATGCAGGCCCTTTGTCTTCTTGCTCTGTTTTATCTTATTTTCTCTTGTATCTCTCCTCGTTTATTTATTTATTTTCATTCTCATGATAGATTATGAAATATGATTTGAAACATCGATTGAAAATACTTACTATGTTTTACGTCATTTTCTTCACCAGAAAATAAATGTATATGTCCATTCTTTGATTCAATTGTACCTGATGAGTTGTAGGAGCTCTATGCTGAAGAAGCCCGAGAATTTTTGGTGTTCAATCTTCCTCCTGCAGGTTGCTTTCCTATCTTGTTAAATCTCGCTCCCAGCGGGATTCCAAAAGACAGTTTGAACTGCTCACTAATACACAATCAAATGATACGGGAGTACAATGCTCAACTACATGAAACCTTGCAATCTTTGCAGAAAGATCTCAGAGATGCCACCATAAGGAGAGTGGACATATATCAGTTTATGATCGATGCAATCACCCACCCTCAGGATTATGGTAGTATTGCAATTTTCTCTTCATAATTGTCTCTCATTCAACCAACTTTCGATCATCTTCTACCCTGATGATGGCTCAGGAAGAATGGTCTGAAATGTTTATGGTCTTTACAATTTTTTTCTTAGAATTTTTTTCCCAATCTTGAGAACTTAAGATGAATTTATTTTTGGAACAGCCTTGGCTAATGACGTGTGTTACTGTGCGTAGGGTTTGACAAGAAAAGGACATTATCAGCATGCTTCGAAAAATCAAAAGGAAAAACATGCAGCAGGCCAGACAAGTATATAAGCTGGGATGGAATACATTTCACAGACGCTTTTAGCAACCGCTTTGTGGAGGAGATGGTGTTCAGTAATAAATATGTCCTTCCGCCTTTGAATCTAACAAGAGATTGACTAGGAAAGATGAACCATTTGCAGGAATAATCAATGTGTTGTAAGAGCCCTTGTAAACACCCACTAAAACCAAATGCAATTAGCATATTACTAATTTTTATGATCCTTAAATAAAATAAAATAATTTTAAATAAATATATTTAAAATATCTATATTGATATATAATTATTATAGTTTGTAGTTTCTGATTTTGATTGTGGATTTTTTTCTTCCACTTTTTGGATCAAATTTGAAGAAGAAAGACCAAAAAATAGAAATTATTATTTTAATTCTTATTTATAAAATTAATTAATTTTTTTTATTTATTAATTAAATTTCTTTAATTTATTTGTAGGAGGTTAAGTGTGATTAAATTAATAGCAATAAAATTTTCTCTCATTTTTTTTTTTGCTTATTTACATTCATCAAAATAAAAAATAAAATAATAAATAGAGTTATAAAACATTAAGAATTGATTAATATGATACAACATTTGAATTTTTTTAAATTCAATTTTTTTCTTTTATTAGTATATGTAGAAGGCAGCATACCTAATAATAATATTGAACAATTAAAATCAATATTATAAACTTATACATTGTTTCAAAACAATTTCTATAAATTAATCATCAATAATCTAAAACCATGAACATATATTAATTTATTTTAAGAAAATTATCTATAATTTTTTTATTTTATTTTCTTAAAAAGAGAGGTAAAAATTTATTAACAAGAAAAAGCGGAAAAATTTCTCACAACCTTTCTTGATATAATGCATAAGATAACAAACAACCCAATATTCATCCTATAAACTTCCATAAAAAACGAAAAAGCAAGAATATGGGCATAAAAAAGTGTTGTGGCTACAGTAAATGTTTTGAGTGAACTCATGTAGTATAGTAATTAATACATTTCATTATTCCATGTATGCCAAGCAAAGAAATATAAAGATATTCACAATACTTACTGTACATTTTATAGTAAGATTAATGTTGATATTGTATAGTTTATTGATTGTTTTCCTCCTGGCTGCTTCAAACTCTGCAGTATTACAGAGCAACTTTTAACAAAGCCAAACACTCAAAGAAATTAAACAAATATAAGAAACCTAGGTTGGCTTGAAAAATAAAATAGTTTGAAACCTTTAAAATTACTTCTCTCTCTAACCATACATGAGCACATGGTTACCATACACACACACCAGTCATATTGTCATATAAAGAAATGGCAAGGTAACTAACACAAATACTAAACTAGCACTTGCAGCCGGGGAAGCTGTAAGGAGTATGCTGATAATTTTATATAATTACATGAACTTTATTGGCCCTCTATCCTCCTAGGAGCTGATGAATTCGATTGGATTTAAGCAAGGTATATTTTCTCTACTGAGAATTCAAGTTTAAATGAAAGATAAATTAGAAAACACCTAGGTTCAATGGATGTCACTGGCAAGTTTTCAAAAATAAATTTAATTTTATACATCACAATTCTCCAAGTCTTGCCCTTCTCTCAGTCTCAGGCTTAGCAGGACTTCTTGAGACAAAGTTTGCAAAAATCATCACAGCTCATATGCTCCTGCAAACCCATCATTATCTGCATATTATCATCACAAAGGTACTAAAGCCCAAGCATTCAATATGTTATCTGCACTTACACTGCCATCTTTGTTGTTGTCCAAGGTATGAAATATTCTAACAAGGTCCTCTCTTTGGATACTAGTCTGGATGTTTTCATTGTCAGAATCGTTGTTGTTCTCATCATTCATCCAATGAATGCATACAAAAAAATCCAAAGGCATAACTATAGTTGTTACACCCTATGGAGTCACCCCAAAACTGTAAGCAAAAATAGAAAAAGGGTCAACTATTTATGAATATTTAAAAATAATCACTTATAAAGATTCATTACTAATAAAGGTGCCACCAATATTCATCTACATTTTTTAAAAGGGCTAAAATGTTCTGTTGCCTATAAAAGACAATATGCTAGGAAAGAAAATGACTACATTGTGAGATTAAAGAACCTTAGCATTCATAGAAAAAGGGTCAACTATTTATGAATATTAAAAAAAATCATCACTAATAAAGATTCATTACTAATAAAGGTGCCATTAATATTCAGATGTTGTGCTAGTTCCCAAAACCATTACCCCACAATCTTAAAGTTGAACATGATAACTAGACCCAAGGATGCATGTCAATGGGCTAATTGATAGGAGTCAAAAAATCATCTATGCTTTTGACTCTACATGGCCAATGAGGGTAATCCTTGAAATCTACAACACATCGATCAAAGAGAATATAGTAGCACCTTAAACCTTCAAATAAGCCATACCCTATTTACAGAATGTCCCAAAGACTTGTCACTAAACATTTGCTATACTAGCTCATTGTCACAAAGATCTAAATACTTCAATAATACATAGATAAGCAATTTAAGCACTCCATGCAGTATTAAAAAGAGTACTCAAAACATTTTGAGACAATTTTACGAACGCAATCTAAAGATGTTTTGGTCTCTTTCTTCCTTGATGAAACACCTATTTCAAGACCCACACATTATATCAAGGGTTCGTGCACCTTTCTTTTGTTAATGCGAGAATATTAGATTGCTACCATTTCCCTCCTAGACTTATATGTTGGGCAACCAAATGGCATCTTATTGAATACTCACACAAAGAACTCTTGTATCATTCAATTTTTTTGGTTCAAATTCTTAAGAAAAGATATGGAGTATTCAATTGATTCACGAAACTGATTTAATTACTAGACCAGGAAAGTCTTATCAATAGAAATTACAAAAAAATCTAAGCATATCAAAATGTAATAATAGACAAACAAAAGTGTTCAACAAGTCCAAGTAGAACATTCAGAGCATGTCATGGCCAGCAAGCCTCATAAGCTTGATTCCTATGTAGGCAATAGAAAATAGTAAGCCAAAATGGATGATAACTAGAGAAAGGTTATTTTAGCTACTAAAATTAGTTTCCAGCTTCGATGCTAACTTTGTTTTTCCTATCGGCAGTAAAAATTCAAATCTTACAGAAAAGCATCATGACTTGCACTAACCTACATAAGAGAATAGCTTGACTATGGTCTTCATATCCTTCTAGCAAGCCCTGGGGTTCGACAATGCACTAAAATCTAGTTAAAATATTTATGTAGTCAGTATTCTCCAATAAAATGAAAATACTTTGGGTTGTATTATAAGTTTGATTCAACCACAAAGTCACAGTGAACAATTTCCAAAATCAATGCACCAAGCTGCCCGTGGAAACAAAGGCTCTGCTTCCAATCCAATTTTCAAATGCATTGAATTACGCATATGATGTTGATTGATCAAGAAAATCCTCACCAATATCATCAACAACCCCAACGCGGATATAAGGATCTTTTGGAGGGATCATATCCTGCCATATCGTTTGAATTTATTATGAAATTGAAAGGGCAATATCTCTTACATGAATTGCTAGAAAAATAACTAGTTAAATGGTCTCTCTATTACGAGAAAATTTTATAATTGAAGCATATGCCATTTGTTATTTCTTTCTTTAAAATAAAGATAAAATCCTGAAAAAGAGTTAGCACATATTTATACATTCAATAATCCACATGATATCCTTCATCCTATCATGCTAGCCCAGGTTCCTTGATAAACATTCTACAAATACAAAACCAGAACAACATCTTAAACATGACCTACCACAGTAAGGTCAAGGTCTAAATCGGATATGTGTGATCCCAATATTTCTAAGTAATTTTTAAAATATTCCTTCTCAAAATAGCTGAGTTTCTCTTGAATTTCCTGTGGAACTACAGCTCTGAGCTTCCATCTCAAGCTTTGAATTATTTGTGCCCGATTGTACCTAAGATACCAGTCAAACATAATTGCATTAAGTATGGATACATTCAACTTTTAAAATCTTTGCATAAATGAGAAATTCAAGATAAACGAATCTCAAGAATGGCCGACAAATGAAAGCATCAATGAGATTAATCCAGTTCTTGTAAGTTTTTCTCGATAACCTACATTGGAGACATCCAGAAATAACTAACAAAATGAAATACTACAAAAACCTCTAATATAGTTTTATTAAAATTTAAAAACCATTTAATGTCCAGAAACTCCAATAAAGTTCATCCAAAAATAACTTACAAAATGAACTCCAAAAACCTCTAATCTAGTTTTATTTAGAATGATTAAATGAGTGAGATCCATCGATAGGTTTTTTAAAGCATATGAACCCAGTTTGTTATGGAAGGAAGACAACTCCCTGAATTGAAGACCCAATTCTATTACAATAAATCAAAAATACTGAAAAACTTGATTTCAAAAATATCATGTTAGGACAGGGGCTTTCATGCATGTAAGACATAAGACAATGCTTGTTGTGAATCAAGGCGAGGTGGTGAATAACATCACCATTATTCATAAGGAGCTAAGTAATGTATTGCTTGTAAGAAGCTAGGTACTCAAGTGGTGACTCCATTCACACATCGCCCCATTGCAAATGGGGACCCTAGTAGTTTGCCTTTTAGGGTTTTGCCGTTGCGTCTTGGTTTCGTATGGTCTCCGTTTGGGGTTTAAAGCTTGAGTTTTTGAATGGTCACCCGAGTCAAGTGAAGGAATTTGAGCCTGAATCATTGTGCAAACATCATCATAGTGCTTAGGAGGTCCGAGGGACGAAGATTGACTGTCTTTTCAGTCAATTCTGACATCTCCTACTTTTTGGGGGTCTCCACCCAAGACCTATTTTTTAGGGACTTCATTTTTGGCACTTTTGGCCCAAGTTAGACTTCCTATTTTTTAGGGGCTATTTTTAGAAAGTTGCTATTTTGGGAAAACTTTCTATTTTTGGCAGGGTTCCTATATTTATAAAGTGCCCGAATTTCGAAAATCCACTCAGAAGTGCCAAAACACCAAGAGAAATCACAGAAAATCAATTTGAAAAATTTATGAAATCCATGATGAAAGTTTGAAAATCAGAAATCTGGAAAAAATCAGTCAAAAAATCACAGAAAAATGTTGAAAAATTTGGAAAAAATCCAAGAAAAGACTGAAAAATCATGGTAAATTCGCCTAAGTATGGAGGTAAGGATTCATGGAGGCATGGAAGAGAGGCTGAAAGTCTAACCAGCAAGCAGAATGAAGAGCAAAATCAATGACAAAAGCTTCAGCTAAGTTCGCCATGGAGAAGAAGCAATGGCATAGACTCATGGCAATGTGCCAAGTTCGCCCAGCTCACAAGGTAATGTCATGGCAATGTGCCAAGTCCGCCCAGCACAAGAAATTGTGGATGGCATGGATTAAGGTAAAGTCCACCTTGCAATGGCTTGGACATATGGAAAGTCCGCCCTATGCAAATGGCTTGACTTCAAGCAAAGTCCACCCACCATAAAAAAAGATGGCATGAGCTAAGGTGAATTCCGCTCCAAAGAGGATGGCTTGAGGGTAGGCAAAGTCTGCCCAGCATAATGAAGGATGGCACAAGGATAAGCAAAGTCCGCCCTAAGTAAGATGTGAAGTGGCTTAATGATGAGCAAAGTCCGCCCCAAGACAATGGCATGGTTAGAAGTAAAGTCCGCCCAGCTCATGAGGAGATAGCATGAAGTAAGGCAAAGTCCGCCTCAAGCTATGTGGTACAAACACAAGCCAAGTCCGCCTAGCACAACAAGACATGGCAAGAGGCTAAGTAATGTCCGCCCATGACATTAAGTTAAGATGGCTCAACACTTAGACAAGTCCGCCCTATGCCTTAGTATGATGGAAATGATGACTAGCAAGTCCGCCATATGAAAAGTGAACTAGCTTGAAGTAGAAGTTGAATGGCAAGACTATAGGTTAAGTCCGCCTTTGGATAAAATGCATGGCTTGACAATGAGAGAAGTCCGCCATACTTAGAGAAGTGAAAAAATCAGAATTTTTACAAGTTTTGACATTGGAATATTAAATGATATGTTTGGCACCTTGAGAAATTCGCCATACTTAGAGAAATAAATAAATTTTTTCCTAAGTCTAGCATTAATATGCTTAAATGCTAAAGAAATTCGCCTAGGACTTAGGAAGTTGAAAAAATTATGCCAAAATAAAATGGAAGAATTTTTTGTTTTGCCTAAGGCAAAGGCAAGAAAATTTTAATTAAATTTTCCTTGGATAAAATAAAGTGCCATAAAATAAAGGGGTTGAAAACGACACATAAAATAATTATTTTTATTTTTTATTTTTCAACACCCAAAGAGGTAAGATTTGAATTTTTTCTCTAAGACTCAAAATTGGAAAAAGATAAAAAGAACTTCATTGAACTGGCGCCTAACTTAGAAACTTTCCCGGAGACTGTTGTTGAAGATAAAATTTTCCATTCGGAAGCTGAGTCCAAGCCAAGTTCGAACTTGATTTAATGGAAACAATTGAATTTTGCTAAATAGGTCGAACTTCTCATCTTTATAATTGGATTTGCTTCTCATTTTTCAATCATTCAATTTTCGAAAGAGAAGTTGTGAGAAGAAATTTTGGCTAAGGCAAGAAAGTTGAGAAAGTCTGAAGCAAAGTGAAGGAAGCAAATTCATCCCAGCCAGCATTGTGATCGTGATCATTTCATTTTTTCCAGAGAACAAGGAAGATTCATTTTCTTTACTTCATTTTGGCACGAGAAACTTCGTTAATTCTTTCATTTCCAGCATAATCTTTCATGAAGTTTGATTTGCCAATTAGCTGGAATATTTTTCAAGTGATTTAAATTTAAAATTTTAATATTCTCTTTGTACCTTTTGCAGATTTATTTTCGAGAGAATAAAAATGAAGTTCGCAAGTAAAGGTGCACAGCCGCAGTCAAAGATCAAATCCAAATGGGAGAACATTGTGGACACCGACCTCGGCCATGTTGACTTCGATGATTTCAAGAAAAGAATGTACGGAAGTGATGGATGTTTGCCTACGCCGATTGCAAGAAGGATGATGCACAACGGTATTGTTCATGCAGCTGGATTTCCACCAGCAAAAGAATGCCCAGAGCTCATGGTGGAGTGTGCATTGCATTATAATGCACAGGAAAGACAGATAGAAGCACCTGATGGAAGAGTACTGGCATATTTGACCGAGCCAGCCATACAAGAAACATTTGGAATTCCAGCTTACAACCGGACATCTTATCAAACCAAAGATGATGCACGTAAACTTTACCAAAATCAGCAAGACCTTTGTGCATCAAATATAAACAAGTCCTGGTTGCTGAAGCCCAGACCTTCTGCCAAAAAGATGTCGAAGAAATTATCCAGAACAGATTTTAAAGAAGAATATGGAGATATTGTCTTGCTGCTGAATAGAATGGTAGGCAATCCTCAAGGTGCGCCTTTTGAAACCTGGATGTATTATTTCATTGATGAAATAACTTCCGGGGTTAAATGCTCAACTGGTCTAGAATGATCAGTGACAGTCTCCACGAGCAGTTGGTTAACCTGGAGAGAACCAAGACCTTCCATATGAGTTCTTACGTCATATATCTGCTTGCAAGGACTTACAAATATACTGGCCTGATTTGCAAAGGTGTAGTCGGCAATGGCAAAGGAGAGTTCAAGTCCTACGATTGCTATCCACAGTTGCAGTTGAAGGAGAAGACACACTTCCGATGGGGGCATAATGCCTTTCTTATGTATATCACTCGACTTCTTCAAGGCAGAACACATCAAAGGCTCACCCGTGAGGCCAAAAGTCTGATTGGCAGATATGGATCCTGGTTCATCCAGTTTCCCAAATTTACTTACATCAGGATTCAAGGATTCACAGGTCGCCCATACAGACTGCCCATTTATCCTACCAACAAAATGGTTTTGTTGGAAGTTCTAAGGCAATTGGAGACATATCAGAATATCCAAAGGCCAAAGCAAAAAGCAACTGTCACTTTTCCACTCTTCATCGGCAATATGGAAGAATCATGTCCATCAGCGCAAGCGGCAGAGAGTGCTTGATTAGAGATGCAAAGATACCCGTTCATATCCTACAAGCCCAGAAGTGACTTCGATCCACTCCATCACATTGGAACTGTGGACAGAGAGAAATACAAACACAGAATAGAATTAGAAGATTTTTGGGCCAATGCAGCTAATGAATATGATGTGAGAAAAAGACTACGGTCAAGATTGCCATTGAATATGATAAGGACGACAGAACTCTTCCATGTACCTGATCAGCTGGATGATGATGGAGTATATGTGCAGTCGGGCTTTGATGAAAGGGAGCCACTTCCTCCTATCAGATGGTTTGAGCCTGAGCTTGGCGACCTGGCAACATTCATGAGGCCTGTATTCAAATATTCCCAATGGTGGATAGACCAGCAATTACAAGTTTTACAGCAAAGGAATGTACAATTCACATATGAATTGATGGGTGATACAGAGTCTTGTTCCTCAAACGCCGTTGCATCTCATGGAGGTGGACCAACGGATGCCGCCAACTTGAAAAAGAGAAAAGAAATTGATGACTCTGCAAAGCAGAACAAGAAGAAAACAGTAGATGAAGGACCCGCTCAAAAGAAGCATAAATCCAGGCCCCTTCATTCGACTACATCCAGAAATATAGATGAAATATTAACCATGGAAGAAGAGTCTTGGGAGCAAGTCAGAATTCCTTCACCCGTTGGAGATATGGAGCCAATGCAATTGGAAGATGATGATCATCCTTCTCCTACAGGCACAAAGATTCTAGAATCAAACAATGACATGGACATCATGGATGAGAAATTTGAAGAGGGAATGATTTCCGCCCTCAAGGGAATCCACGAAGACCCATCCGTGCAAGAGATTCAAGTTATGCTAGAAGTTCAGGATATGCAAGACGTCCAAGATCAGCAGAAAGATGGAATTGAACAGTCAACCATCCTAGATTGGCTAAAAGAGAGGCTAAAGATAAAGGCGCCAGCAGAGGTACCAGAAGAAGATGATACCGTAGACTTCTTGGCTAGGCTAGAGCAGACTTCCACAAGAAAGCTAGCCAAGAAATTTTTTGCCATACAAAGAGATGAGGCTGGTAACCGCATAGTGCAAATTGCAGTGCCTACAGTTGATAAATTCCAAGATGATATTGCCCCAAACGAATATGCCATCACAACTATTGATATGGGTCCGACAACGAAAGGACAAGAAGTTGAGGACCTAGATAATTTTGTTGCCACCATAAAATCTAGGCTAGAGAAAGAAGTGGCGAAGAAGAAGGATTATAAAAGAGAGATTGAGCGTCTGAAAGAATATATCCAGCATTTAACCAAGCCACTCAATCAAGGTGACCAATCAACACCTCCACTTCCAAACTCTTCACAGGAACCAGTCAGAAATCTTGAAGAGGAGTTGACTACATCCAGAGAAACTAAAGAATGGACGATCGGAAAGAAAGAAGAGGCAATGGCATTCACAGAGAAGTTGGCATATGTGTATGAGAAAACTTCATTTTTGCTATCACGAGTTGCAGACTTAGCAGAAGCATGGGATGGCCTCCAAGACATCCAAAATAAAATTATCCCATGTCTTCGAGAAATAAAGGGCATTCCAAAACAGAGATTGATTGATAAAAGATTATTGAAGCTAGAGCTGCATATGATTTCAGCAGTTGGTACTATGCATTGATCTCACGAGGAGAGGTCCTAGAAAGGGTAAAGCAAGATGGCGCCAAAATTATAGAGCAGGCAAAGGAGATTCGGAGTAAGATTTACCAAATGGCTGTAGATATGCTTGATAGAGATATTGTCCGAAAGAAACATTCGCAGCCAGAAAATTTAAAAGAAAAGGTTCAAAGAATTTTCTCCACCACTTCCGGGCCAATCATGAAGGAAAATTTGACCAAGGCATTCAGTTTCCTGACTGTCAGAGATACTTTCTTGCTGCATGAATCAAAATGGACGATCACATTTGCAGAATGTGCAGAAAGTCTAGACTTGCTAGAGTACAAAGTCAATGCGCTGCTAGACATTACCATGGAAGAAGTCAGCATGATCGTGTCCAGAATCACTGAACGTAGTGCTTTGCGAGTGGATAAGGATGCAACTCCCAATGCATGAAGTTCTCTGCAGTTAACTGATTGTTGTTTAGGCAACCCTAATTAGGGTTTAGTTATTTTGAATCTGGGCCGTTAATCTCATTTTGATCTTGGCCATTCATTGTAATCTGGAAACTCTATATAAACCCCTCCTCTCTCTCATTTTATCAATTAAAGATTAGAGAATTCATCAAGGATTAGAGATTAGAATCATTAGAAGAGATTAGAGGAGATTGTAGAGAATAAGAGAGTTTTATGAAATTGTTGCTAAAGACTATCTTGATAATAAAGTTCATAATGCATGAGATGCTTTGAATCCTTTCATTGTCAAATGGTTGCATGGTTGCATATTTCTCTTCCTCGCATTTAGGATTTGTTGAATTTCATATGAATGTATGCTGGAGGAATGATAGACTGATAGCTTAAGATTAGTGAAACTTAGCTCATACTTTCTTTGAGTGGGATGTTTTTCATTCAATGAAAGTTAGACCGAAAGCTTTATTGTGGATGATTCAACGCCATTTGAATAATGTTGTTCTATCGATGGTATTGTTCAGGAAAGAAATTTTAAGCACAAAATCCCAAAAAGATTGCACTTGCTTTGTGTAGTTGTCGCTAGCATGAAACAGTATTGTTTATTTAGTTTCACTCAATCCCTTTGCCGCCTCTTGATTTCACAGAGGGAATAGCATAAGATTTCTAAAACCCTCTTACTTTTTTTTTTTTCAATTTTTATCTAAAGTCAGAAAAATTCCAAAATGATAATACTATATTTTGTGTGTTCGCTTTTGAGTAACCTACCAGAAGTAACCTCATTGTGCCCCCTCGAAAATCGCTACATCAACCACAGAGCTTATCCACACTTAACTAAAACATTGAATTGTCAGCATGATCTTCTTGCAGTCTTAGCATATGAGGTAGTTTCTCAAGAGGGGATAGGAGTCGCCTTTGATTCTTATTCTAGAATGTTTGTTGTGTCATAAACACGATCAACAAGTACAAGTATCCATTTTCATTGTATATTGATGTAAATTGATTCCTAAGAATTAGGGGCACGCCAAACTGTTATTGCTAATCTTAGAACTTGTTTGTAACTTCTCTGATCAATATTTGGGAACAACTGTACATACATGATATTTTTAAGAGTTAGAATTGAATTACGAGTCTTGCATGTGCCTAGAGGATTCAAGACCATGGAAGTGGTAATTAGATAGGAGCTAATTGAATAGTAAAAAATAGTAAATAGGTAATTGCTTACGCCAGCAATTACTTGAACTAAAGGGAATGGTTACTTTATGCAAACGAATTTCCTCCACTCACCAAGGATGGATGGTTGTATATATTGAGTGCAAGATTTGTAAAAGGAGTAGTTTTTATAGAAATCTGGAAATGATTCTTTCTTGGTGAAGGAAAAAGGAAATATGAGCAATGTTGCATGGTTTTATAGACCGTGTTAATAATCTTCAATTGTTGTATTTGGTTTTGTCTTATTTGACTGCTACTATGTAAAAAAGAAGTTGCTGTAGATTAATTTGGTTATGAATAGAGTGTGCTTGTTTTGTCATTTTGGTTATGTCCATTGTCACGTGTAATAATAAATTATTGTTTCAGATATTTAACTTGCAGGTTCAGAGAAGTGTCTGCATCATATAAAAAAGTGATTCTATAAAAAAGTGATTCTTTGTAATACATTTAACCAAGCATCACAACTAGTTATAATCATGTTTAAATTTCTATGTTGGGACTTAATGTCATCAAAATTAAGGTATATACTTTAGAAGATTGCTTTGTAACTCTCCTTTCAATGACATATGTATAACATAATAATAAAAAGACAAACTAAAACATTTTACTTATGAATTCTGCACCAAAAGATCAAATTGGGTCCGCTTTTAACAAACCTTGGTAAAGGGTTTCTCACATAACTCAGTTTTGGCCTTTCTTACCATATCTATTCATCCAAGTTTGTGAGCCAAATGTATAACCAATTATTCTATTGAGCTTACAGGTGTTGATTTTCTGTATCATGTCTTAAGCTGAATAGTTTTTCAAAATAATTTTCAAATTTTATCTAAATTTGGAGAAAGGAAAATCATAGTGATAAGTATTTTCTTCCCATAACAGAAAAATATGATCTCATCGCTATTTTAAAATTTATTATGGTGTAGATATGTCTACTGACCATTTTGAAAACAGGGTACTCTACATTCACTTTTATTTTTTATTTCATGAGTT